>PVIR01011508.1:0-47016 GCA_004026965.1 Petromus typicus
ATAGCCTCTTTAACAAATGGTGCTGGAAAAACTGGGCTTTAACTTGCCAAAGGCTAAAACTAGATCTAACTCTTTCACCATGTACCAAGCTAAAATCAAAGTGGATAAGAGACCTAAATATTAAAACAGACACTCTAAACCTACTGCAAAACAGGTTAGGTAAAACTCTTGAAGACATTGGCTTAGGGAAAGACTTCATCAACAAAACTTCTATAGCACAGGAATTGGCTGAGGAAATCAACAAATGGAACCTCATTCTTTTAAAAAGCTTCTGCACAGCAAAGGAAACCACCAACAGTGCAAAAAGGCAATCGAGAATGTGGGAAAAAAAATCTTTACCAGCTGTTCCTCAGACAAATGGCTACTATCTAGAATATATAAAGAGCTGAAAAAAATCAGCCCACCCAAATTTAATGACCCAATTCAAAAATGCGCATCTGAAATGAACAGATATTTTTCAGAGGAAGAAGTAAGAGCAGCTAAGAAGCATATGAAGAAATGCTCAACATCATTAGTCATTCAAAAGATGCAGATGAAAACAACATTGAGATTTCATCTCACTCCACATAGAATGGCTGCCATTTCAGAATCAGCCAGCAGCAAATGTTGGCGAGGCTGAGGAGAAGAAGGAACCCTTCTCCACTGTTGATGAGACTGTAGACTCGTACAGCCCTTGTGGAGATCAGTTTGGAGATTCCTCAAAAAGCTAGGATTGGAGGTCCCATTTGACCTGGCCATTGCCCTACTAGGTAATACACACAAGAATTAAAAGTCTCATATCACAGTGACATATGTGCACCCATGTTTATAGCAGCCCAGTGTGTGATTGCTACATCTTGGAAACAAACCAAATGTCCATCCACTGGAGACTGGATAAAAAGGCTGTGGTTCTTCTACAGAATGGAGTATTACTCTGCCATAAAAAATGATATTTGAATCATTTCTACTTAAATGGACATACCTTGAGGATATCCTCATAAGTGAAATAAATAGGTCACAGAGAGGTAAATATCACATCTTTTCTCTGGTGTGAAAAAATAAAGATATCAATGAGTCATAGAATTGTATGTTATATATTGTGAAATAGAAAACACTCAAAGTAAAATAGGTTGTAGGGGGAAAAATAATGAGATTATAACAAAAAAGAAAGGAAACAAATTTTATGTGTATAGGGGGTCGATAGGGTGGGTAGGGCTATGGGAAAAAAATGGGAATTAAGTTGTGTCTTATACTGTTACACATCCCCATTATGGAGTGTAATCATGTGTGTATATGTAATGTACCAATAAAGATTTCAATTAAAAAAAGCAAGATCCACAATATCTGAAATATGAAAAAAAAAAAAAAAAGCATTTTAACAGAACAATTATCAAATTTTGTATAGAAGAAGTTTGGCTTGTATTTACCATGTTCATTTAGTTCAGTTTTCTATTATTACATGTTAATTTTGTTTTATAGAATTATAGTCCTTGAAAAGTTGGAAAATCTTTAAAAAATATTTTCTTAGTGATAATATTGTGGTTTTCTTAGTGATTAATTTGTCAAATTGTGTAGTTTTGGGGAAAAGAATTAGAGAAATCATCTTTAGGCTAATATATTCAAATCAAATTGAATAATAAACTTCAAAAGGTAACTGCAGCGCAAGGATAATGCAGAACTAAAAGTAAAATCTCACAAATCTGAAATAAGACAAAAAACTGAAAAGACGGGGCTGAGGATATAGCTTGGTGGTGTCATTACCTGCTTTGCAAGTATAAAGTCATGAGTTTGGTCCTTGATACCACAGAATAAATAAATAAACATTTTTTAAAAAGAAGCCAAAATCTAAAAGGAAAATCATAGAAACTCAAAATACAAAAACAAAGTCCAAACATATTAGTAATTCCAATAAATACAAATAAAATAAATTTAGTATTTCAAGTACACATTTTAACAAAATGATAAAGCAAATTTCATTTGTTCCCCATTAATAAGTAATTTAACATCGTGGCACACAGAAAATTTGTGTCTAAAAAGATAAAGAAATGGAAAAGGTATATTAGGTCAAGTTAAAAATAAACCTGTGGTGCTGTTTTCTTTAAAATAAAATAAAATATTTAAGGATTATAAGCAGTCACTATCTACTGAAAAAGCTTAAAATTCATAAGAAAAGACTTCATCAAGGAATATATGAAGAACTACATTGAAAGAATTATAAGAATTAAATGCTTCAAGGGGACTAGATGTGAAATAAGTCTAGCACCCTACTTCAGAGATAGAGAGCAATGTACCTAAATAATGTGTGAGGAAAGATGATACAAAGATAACAAAAATCATGTTAAAAATACAGAGGAACTCAGCAAAGCCTGTATTTGGTGTTTTATGATGACTAATAATAAGACAAAGATGTAGGACTAATCAATAAAAAAGTCAAATATTGTAGTAACTATAAAAGAAGAAATAAAGCAGTTATAGCTGAGGATTTTTAAATGATAAAAATATTAGGAACAATTTCAGGTCAATAAATTATAAAATGTATATAATGTAACATTCCATTGTACTTTCTCTCACAGAATTCTTTTAAATAACTTCAAAGGGAAAAGAAAGTTTAAAAGTTAACGAATAAATGCAATTTTTTAATCAAATCAATAAAAGTAGTAATGTTAGATGTATATCTCACACCTAAAAAATCTATAAGACCTAGAATATTTTATGTCTCCACAGGTCATTAATCATTTACAAAAACCAGAAAAATTTAAATGCCTACTACTTATTTTATGAGACTAATATATAAAGTTGATATTAGATTCTGACAAGAATATTAATATTAAAGGCTAATTATAAGCCAATTTGAAAAATAAACAATAGGTTTAAAAATTCTAAACGCAGGACAAGTAAAATTAATACTTTATAATATTGGAAGAAACTAATTATAAACAACTATGTTATCCTTGGAAGGTTAAGATAATTTATCTCTAGAAGAGCAATAAATGTAATTGACCATAATCTCAGAACAGGAAAAAAAACATATATTGTGATTTCAGTATATGGAAAATAAATCATTCAGGAAAATTTATCATTCATAATTAAACACTAATCTGTCAACTTTTTAATAAAAGGTGATCTTAATGGAATCTCTCAAAATCCACAATCACACTACATTCAGCCTTATAGTATTAGAATCCCTAAGATCAGAATTAAGCAAAAGCAAAGTCTGCTCCCACAATACACCTTATGTACATGCGTGGATGAATACATATGTCTATATGAGTAGTTCTATGCAGTAGTTTTCTACAACTAAACCTTCAAATGTGAGGATAAAATAAAATAATGAATGCTATGTAAGCAAGCTAGCATAATGTGAAATACACACATAGGAGATTATTCCCAGCTGATATGATTTACTACAACATTAACCAGGTCACCTGCCAATTATAAAGATGTATCAAAATGCTTGACAAAGGAAAACTAAATATGCTAATTCGTTTTCATAAATTAATGAATATATATTCTTAGTTGTAGAGTATTAATTAGGTAAGAATTCCATAGGTTATGTACAGGTACCAACTCCCCACGATAAATTTAATCATGCACTGTAACATGTAGTGATAAAAAACATACAGAAAAAAACAAACGAATGAATGAAAGAAAGAAAATGTGCAAAACTCCAGTACAAAGCAGGAAACTTTGAGTGGAAGAAGAAAGGGCCAAGGAGAGATAAGGAGCTGAAGAGGTCCCAGGGGTGGAGCTTACCAAAGACTATCACTCCACTGTAGCGAACACTCATCTGAGAGCCACAGTTGCTAGCGAGTGGTAAGTGTGCTGTAGACAAGGCTGCTTCCAAATTTAGCAGGGGGTCTCTGGCTGTGGTAAGTGAGATTATAGATGTAGACAGACATAGACAAAGACATGTTGCATATTGTTGTTTGGGGCTTATATTTTATTACTTAATGTTCCTTAATTGATTTTCATTCATTTGCTATGGTTTCAATATTTATCCCCCAGAATTCCTGTGTCAGAAAAAAAAATAATCCTTCTACACTTGTTTTTTTTTTTTTTTCCCCTGGTATTCAGGAGCTTGTGCTTGTGTGGCAGACACGGCTTCACTATGGTAATATCCCTCCGCTGAAACACAATCCTAATGTCCTATGTTAACAGCACAACTTTTGGAAGTACGTCCTGTGAGATTTGACTGGATCATGGGAGCTGTGATATCATGAATAGATCAGTCCACTCAGGGATTCATAAGCCTGTCAAGGGAGTGTGTTCGTTACCATGGCAGTGGGTCTGTTATAAAAAACAATTTAACTGATTGTGGAGTTCTCTCTCTGTGCAATGCCCTGGGCCAGTTTGGAACTCTACAAAAAGTCCCCATCAGCAAGAAAGTCCTCACTAAACATGGCCCAACCTTAGACTCTCTAGCCTCTATTACTGTAAGAAACAGATTTCTTCTTTTTATAAATTACCTAATCTGGATATTCAGTAATAGGAATAAAAATAACTAAGACACTATTTCCTTAAAAAAAACTTGTTAATCAAGAAAATGACATTAGCAAATAATATTTTCTGAAGACAATATCTTAGCTACTTAATATTTTCCTATAAAAAATAACAAAGACTAGACAGCTTGAACAACATACCTATTTCACTTTGGGCTGAGAAGTCTAAGATCAAAGCTGGCAGATGAGTTTACGGTGGAAGTTCACTGCCTGACTTACAGAGAGCCAACTTGTGAGGCAGAAGGGCAAGGGGAGGATCTCTCTTATGCATCTTCTTAGAACATCAACCTCCCTCACAAAGATTATGATTCTAATAATCCACCAACAGCTTTACCACCAGTTGTTATCATTTTGAGATCAGCCTTCAGCATATGAACAGTTAGAAAACACAGATCTTCAGACTGAAGCATGAAACAGTTACAAAATCAATGGAAAATATTAGAGCTGACATTAACACTTTTAAAAAATCTAATTTTGAAGAAAATTTTCATAGTTGAAAAATTATTAAAGAAGTTTAAATTGAATGATAAAAAAATCGTGTTTGAAATAAAATTTTTGTTAAAGGTGTCAAGTGTCCCTAAATCCACCTAAAATTTGAGGAAATTTCACATAGCATCATTATACCTGATACTGAAAATATGAAGAAAATCTACATGCCTAAAAAGTTGACACTTCTCATAAGAAAAACTTTCTCTTCTGGTTTTCAAGATTTATTTTCAGTCTATGCTAAATATATTAATGCAAAATCAGATATAAGTAAATGGATTAATGGCAAAATGAGAGGAAAAAAGAGACAGGACTATATTACCCAAACATTTTTTTAAATTTATGTGCTAAAGATATCATTGCAAGTAGTGAAAGATGTCAGGGAGATGGAGATGGACTGCTCAGTGACTTCTGCCATCACATTCACATCATTGAGAATGTAACACAATTTTATTATAGTAATTGTAAGAGTAGAAAAGAATCAAATGTAAACAACAACACTTTACAATCTAGAATAGCAGAACATCTTTATGCTTTCAAAGCAGATAAAAAGTTCTCCAACAAAAGTGCAAATCAAGAAAAAAAAATTATGAACTTGAGGATATTAAAGGGAAAGATCTATTGTGCACCAAATAATTTATAACCTTGAAAGAGAAGATAAAGTCAAGTATCAGAATTTATTTGTAATACTTGAAAGCAACTGAGAATCATTTATTCATACTGTGTGTAAGTATAGATAGTAAATGTTCCTATAATATAAACTAAGAAGAAAAAATCCAGTTTAAAATGTGCAGAAAATGCAAACTATAGTTCACAAGAAAGTCTGAGTGGCCAGTAACACTCAGGATAGTTACATAATTAGGTACAGTGGATTTCTTCTAGGTATCGGTAGAACCCATTTACACAGATGAACATTTAAGAGTCTCTCTAGAGGGAAAAGGATTACTTTACCCACATTACCCATTGGCATGAAGTGCTCCATTCTCTGCTGGTGCAACTGTGGCCACCTAACACCTGAGCTAACTTCTGCCTTCAGGGAAACGAGGGAATAATCAGCTGAGAAGAATAGTCTCACCCAAAGTCACGCTCAGCAGCCAATGCCTAATGAATACAGGAGCATGAAGCCCTGGTTCTCTCTTCCTCCTCAGATCTGTGATATGTCAGAACAACTTCAGGTCCCCTCATCAGATTGAATAAAGCCTCTCTCTCTCTTTTTTAAAAATCTTTATTGGTACATTAAATATACACATCATGATTGCACTCCATAATGGGGATTTGTACCAGTATAAGACACAATTTAATTCTCATTTTTTCCCATAGCCCTACCCACCCTACCACCCCCCCATATACATAAAATTTGTTTCCTTATTTTTTTGTTACAATCTCAACATTTTCCCCCTTCTTCCTATTTTACATTGACCATTTTCTATTTCACAATATGTAACATACAATTCTAGGACTCATTTACACCTTTATTTTCTCATACCAGAAAAAAGATGCGATATGTACCTATCTGTGCCCTATTTATTTCACTTATGAGGATATCCTCAAGGTATGTCCATTTAAGTAGAAATGATTCAAACTTATCATTTTTAATGGCAGAGTAATACTCCATTCTGTAGAAGAACCACAGCTTTTGTATCCAGTCTCCAGTTGATGGACACTTGGTTTGTTTCCAAGATGTAGCAATCACACACTGGGCTGCTATAAACATGAGTACACATATGTCACTATATATGAGTCAAATAAAGCCTCTCTTAAATCTGCATGAGAGCTTAATCTGAACATTTTTCCTTGCTGCTCCTATTGTAAGTGTTAGTAGGAATACTTCCTTCTTCCTTATCTCCAGCTATTTCAAGGAAAGCCACCATGTAACAGAGGGTCCTGTGTTTAGGAAAATGCAAATGCTGATTAAAGGTGTGGATCCAATATTACAGGCCATCTTTCTGGCAAGGAAAATCCTATCACTAACAGAGAGGCAAACACAGACCAGGCACGTGGTAGCAGTGAGATTCTTAGAGCCTTTTTCTCAAAGTAACGTTGGATAAAATACTAATGGAAAGAATAGATTACCATGTGCAATAATAGAGCTTGAGAATGTGTCATGTACTAACCAGAAACATTTTGGAATTGAGATAGTGTTTTTAAGCTTATATTTGCTTTAGAAAAGATAACCAAAATTGGAGAGTGATAATTCCTTTTTAGTTATGTGTAAATATCTTGTCTTATATTCTGCAACACAAAGGTTGAGAAACATGAAGCCCATATTTAATTGTAAGAGCTGAAAATCTCCATAGCAATTATATATGTTTTTCTCAAAATATTAATTGAAAGCCCTAAAATTATTTAATCTCAAAATAATCAAGGAATCTCTTGCAAAAGTCATGCATTCTAGCAGTCATGGAAGGAGTTGTAGAATTTATTCACCCCTTCAACATGATCACATTTCCCTTTGTAATTTGCCCCTCACTCACTCTGTCTAACACTGAACCAATAATTAAGGCTAAATTATATGCTATCCAAGGTAGGACATACCATGTCTCATAGGGAGGAGAAATGAGTTTCAGGACATAGTCAACAGAATTAAGGAATGTGTATCTATGAACAGCTATAAAATAAGCAAATAAAATAAGCAAATATCTATGAACAGCTATAAAATAAGCAACAGTGTGTAAGAAAGTGTATCATAAGATAATCAAATTTTAAAGCAGAACTACATTTTTGCATAGAGCACACCACTGTATTATGTACATATCACATTTTCATAAGCAAAGGATTACATTCATCAGGAAAGGATTACATGGTAAAGTTCATTAAAGAACCTATCTTTAAAATTCAGAATAACAGATTCCAAATATATAAGTTCTCTGGTGAATTTGTATGACTTGCAGAAAAATACTATGTCAGAAGTGTGAATAAACTGTACATGATATAGGACAAGGTCTCTCTGTGTTATTTCTTACAGAAGTATTTTTGAGCCAGAAAAACCCTGAAGAACTGACAAGGAAAAATTGTATTATTTATGTACCTAAATTTCATGCTTTCTATGTTACAAAACAGCTGATGTATATGCTTTGTCAATTTGAAGAGGTGTCCATCAACAGTTTTTGGAATTTTGAAGCCATACATGATAATCACAATGAACTTCTAGAAATTTTAGTTTTTGGTTTTGTTTATTACACTGGTAAGAATAATGTAATCATGCTCCTCACCCCAAGAAAATACACGAAAGTACCTAAAAAACAAATGCACAAATCAGCAGAGAGAAATAAACCAGATGTTTGTGCATGTCATAGCTTCTCACAGGCCAGAAGATGTAGCTGCAGACAACCCCAATCATTTTAATTATGAAATGATTTTTTCTCCAAAGTCATGCAGAATAGCTCCTCACCACCATCTTCGGGAGAGTTCGCACCCTGGTGCAGACACAGGGAAGTTTGAGTGGCTTCTGTGTGTAGCAGAAAGAGGGCCAAATCTCTGGCTTTCAGTCAGTTTGGGCACCAGTGCTGGGGGCCCATAGACTTGTGGAGGGGATAGCTCTCAACTTCCAGGGTGTGTTTTCAGGATGTTCTGTTTCCTCCTTCCCTCTGCTAGGATCTTTGCAAAGCTGAACAGAAAGATGATGATACTGAGAATTCAGTGAGCTCCCCGGATTTTTGTACCTCCAGGTTTTATGTAATTTCACCACCATGATATTAGGTTGATTCATCATGTTAACTGTCATCATCTTCACCCTCCCTGGGCACATTCTGGTCAGATTATGTATGAACAGGCCGGTTTGATTTTTAAGTTTATTTTGTTGGTTTTGAGACAGAGAACCACTGCATAGCTCGTGACCTGTTCAAGATCATGTAGCCAGAATAGGAAGTCACATTAAAACTAGTTGTGAAGTGGAAATATGCTTTGTACTTTTACTAACCCTCACATTTTAATGTTTTTAAATATTTGGAGACCATTCATTCAAAGATGATTGAATACATGTCTAATTGCTTCATTTCCTTATATGAGCTTAATGAACGTGGATCTAACTCAGGTTAGTCTCATTGATTGACAGTGACAAGAAAATTAGTTCTCAAACAAAACAAATTAGATATTTCTCTTTTCTGAGGAAGAGTCATGACTTTTCTATAGAAAAATACAATCTTCAGCCATAGACCAAACCATTTTATACCCTTGATCAAAGAAGGAAAAACCATTAATGATAATCAGGTAGCATCTGCTCTTTGGTAACCAGCTAGAAAAATCATATCAGATATCCTGCTAGGTACTGGGTAATAAGTCCTGTACGATGGGGGATATTGTTGGGTAAAGATTATGCTTGAGGTTATAGTGTTTGCCTTCCCCAACACCACAAAAATAGTCATGTGCACACACTCACACACACACACACACACACACACACACACACACATGCACACACACATACATAATTAAGGGAGAATGTGTCTACATTCACAACTTCATTTTGTTTGGGAAAAGGAACAATTAAACATATGAAAAAATTTACAGAGTAATTAAAAATACTGTTGTATCAAAAATGGTATCATAGGGCCGGGAATTTAGCTCAATGGTTCCGGTGCCTGTCTTGCAAGCGCAAGGACCCGGGTTCAATCCCCAGTAACCACATACCTATACTGGGTGTGGAGACTCACGCCCAGCAGCAACCAGTACCACATAACCATAGTGCCGGGCGTGGTGGCTCACCCTGGTAGTCCCAGCACTCATGAGGCAGAGTCAGGAGGATTGCTGTGATGAGTTTGAGGCTGAGCTCAGGGCCAGCCTGAACTGCAAAGCTAGACCCTGTCTCAAAAAAAATCTAAAAAAAAAAAATGGTGTCATAAAAATGGTATTTTCTCACCCCTACTCCAAGACTGGACCTGTGATTTGGCAATTTCACCTATTGATATGATCTTTCAATCCCACACCATTTTTTCAGAAGACATACTAAAGCTAAAAAAGAAAACAATAATGACAACAGAAAACCATACACACATGAGGAAACACACTCTGAATCAGAAATATCAACAATTTTTAGAACTAATGATAATAAAACTGCTAATAATTTATAGAAGTTAATTTCCACAAGTACAGATTTTACTGTAGCAGCTCTTTGCAATTTGAAAATCTGAGTTATTTATGACATCTTGAGAGATTATTCTGCTGTGACTTGTGCTGTAACGTGGCTGGTTGCTTTTCATGTGGTATTTTCAAATTTCAATTTGAAATTAAAATGTTTTACTGGCCTCTTTCAAACAAAAGCAATAATAGTTTTGCTTAATTCTGCTGTATATATATATATATATATATATATATATATATATATGTATATGTATATATATATATGCATATCTATCTATCTATATATCTATCTATCTATATCTATATATATACTGGAGGGATTTCTTTGTTATGCAAACCTTCTTTACAATGAAAACAAGGCTTATTAAAATTATGATGAACTCAATTTTAGTATTTGTTCTTCATACTAGAAAGCAAGTACAGAATAATTTGTTATCGGATTTTTCTACATAAGAAATATTCTTGGCTTACAATGAAATTTTCATTAAATCAATCTAAATTAACAATCTTTAGATACAACAAAATGAGTTATTTCTGTTTTTTGAGACTCATTATATAATTTCTGCCCCATTTATATTGACTTTCTGGATCAGAGTGACACTAAAATGACACAGCACGTGACATACATATAATGATGCCCTCAGTAATGCAACCTCAGCTCCTGCTGAAAACAAGGAAGTGTGCAGTGTTACCCCACAAGACACGCCATGCAACCAGTGTCACATCTGATCACTTGCCTTTGAGATGTTCATAACATGGGGGGCAGGGGATCAATGTGTTTAAAAATGGAGATACCCAAGATGAATTTTAGAGACAAATTCAAGACCTGGACAGGGCCTGAACGCTGCAACAAGGAATCAAGAATATTTCTTAGAGGACAGATAGTAAGGATAAATTCACACACATTCTAGTAAGCCTTTTCCTTTATTGAGATCTGAAGTCATTGTAGACCAAGGAAGCAAAAAATATGAAAATGTTTTTACATATAGTAGCATGAATTTTATGCTCTTTTTCTTATTTGGAAAGAAATAAGTGGCTGAGGTGAATGCATATGTCCAAGAATCAGCCAGGATTTTTCACCTTCAGCCTGAGGCACAAGACAGCTTTCTCAGTGGAGCACTTGGTCAGTCATGTGTGTGAGCTGTGAACGTGGGGTCGCCCTGGTGAGAATGGTATTCTCTGGCTGTTAAGGATGTGCCTAGCTTCTGTGGGTTTTGTCAGCAGGAATCTGAAAAGAAGGGGAAAAAAGGGAGAAAAACAAACTCCTCAGCGGTAATGCACAGGGGGGTGAAAAGCTCACATCAGGAAAGTGGAGGTGCGTCCACTAGGAGCTCTCTCAGGAGAAAAGACTGAAAGTGCTACCTTGGGTTGTGAGAAGCAGCATGGGGTGAACTCCACAAAGAGAGAAAATAACACAGATGGTCTACCTGTGATATGCTTGTCAAGTTCCTGGAGTCCTGTTTTCATCTCTACTTCTTCCTTGTGGTCCATTGAATGCCTTTCAGTGAGGCTGACACAGTGCAAGGGTTGTATTTAGAGTAATCAAGTGTCTGAGAATAAACCATCTTGGAATGTAAAATGTCTGAGTGGTTACAGTCCCTGAAAGCTCACCTGGGCTTTCAAAGGAGTAGAAAGAAACCCACTTATCTCTAAATACACATAAAACACAGTTTCCTCTTCCAGACCTTTAAAATATATGATGGACCACTTCACACAATAAAAACACCTTTTAAAAAATAATCTAACAGGTTCATATTCACCAGCAAAATATAACCCCTCCATCCTACTTTTTACATCCTGATACAAGCAAGGAATTTGTTATTACTTATGTAAGTACCCTGTTTAAAAGATTAGAATAAGAGCAAATAAAGAAAAGGTAGGGCTTTTGTCTTTACTAATAAGTAGAAAATGGGGGTATTTACTTTCTGAGGCTTTGGCATAAGTCATATAACAAACATGATATACTGGTCCTCTTTATTTTCAAAAGGCAAGAGCTTCATTATTCATGCATTCATTTCGCACACACTATTGTGGATTTTGGTATTCTATGTTTTGCATGCCTCTAGTACAAAATCAAGTAAGACTGTCATTAAAATTAAAAAAAAAAGTATTATGAAACCTATCAACCACCTGACATTTAATTTAAATCAGACCTGTCATTCATTTTTAATAACATTTATGAATCTCTGAGGTGGAAGAAATCAATACACATTTTTAGAGAAACAAAATCAGCAGGAAGTAGTAGACCCTCAGCACCGTTTTGATTTTCTTCTGGAAAGGCAGCAAATAATGTTTTCTTGCTTCTGCTATCTACACGCTCCCAGATTCCTTTAGTTGTACAGCAGTGTGTTGTTAGAGAAACATTTTTTTACTTAAAAAGCTCCAGCCTTCAAAGTGATTGTTTGCTGTGATCTCTTCACATCTCTTCCTTCCTCTCTATCTGTTTCTTTGTGCTTTTGATTACTTAAAAAGACAAACAAATGTGTCTGAAACAGACTCTTCTTTTGTTTTTCCAAGACTAACAGGAATCAAGGAAGGAGAATACCGCAGAGCACAGGGAGCATCTGCTGGAGGGAGAGGGGTAAGGAAAAGCGCTACTGCACACACAGATGGAAATGATCACGAGAAGGGATGTGCTGGATGGAGAAAGTGATGTGAAATATGTTCTAAGGCCTGAGGGGGGATCCATTGGCACCCAATGAGGATACACTTTTTATCTTAAATGATCATGGGGCTGATTTCAATAACTGAAAAAAGCAGATTTCTAAAGAAAATCTGTTATTTCCTCAATTCCACTAAAATCACTCAAAGGAAAGTTGATTATAGATTGTTAATGTATCAGTTATCAAATGATATATGTTCCGGTGCCACAGAGAATAAATTGATCAGGGATCTGAATAGTCACCATCATATATCATTGTCATCATTAAATATTCAGTTTTTTCAACACCAACCCCTTGTGCACCGCTAGATTGACCACCTTTCCCACATACTCCAGTTTCCCAAATTCAGCAGGGATAGTATCTTACTCCAAATCATTCTTTGTTGTGAAGGACTGGTCTGGATCTCAGGTTGTTTAGCAGCATGCCTGGCTTCCACACACTAACTTGAGCTGTACCTTCTTCTCAAGAAAGTAAAATGTCTTTGGAAATTGCCAGGCACTCCCTTCAGGGAGGTGAACATCTTCCCGTGGAGTCACCTCTCTAAACTCACTGAACTACTGAACTGCTTCTGAACTAAGGAATTATTTTATTTCCTGAAAAAAGTATTATTTGCCACTTTGCCCTTTGCTTATCATTTTTTTGTGCTTTCTTATCTTTCTCTGTACACTACTGTTATAGTTTGGGTCTAGATGTCTCCTCAAAACATCACTCAGTCATAAGTGGGGCTTTTCTCAAGGTGGTTGGGTCTAGAGTGTGATGCTGGCCTTAAGGGTTTGTGATTATTAAGTCAGAGCACTGGTAGATGAGGCACCACCTCAATCCTGGTAACTGAGATACAATTAAGGGTCAGAAAGAGGCTTGTCCTCCCTTATAAACTTTTCTTTCCCTCACATTCAGCATTGGGTATTTTGTCTCAGCAACAAGAAAAGTAGCTAAGACAACTACTTACTCAGCCAAAACCAAATGTCACATACTGTGAAATTTCTGACATTATCAAATAATGTCTCTTCTTTCCCAATACTCTTAAGGCACTTTTTACCTATGCCTGTGCTATATTTCATGATGATCATTTGTGTCAACATAAAATTTTCCATAACAATACAAAATATTAATGGATTTTAAAATTTATAATTCCTTTTTCCATCCACATTGTCCAATATGTTACAGCTAGTTATATCAACTGAAACAATCACAAAACTGCCAGCACATGTTACTGTTTAGTGAAGGGACTCTTCTAAGTGTATAGAACTTATTTGTCCATATTATCATTGTCATATCACTCCAAGAGATGCTCTGTTACTAGTTCTATCATACAAAAGAACTGAAGCTCAACAAGGCTAAGTAGATATTCCAAACTTATACAGATAAGTTTCATCAAACTAAGCTGACATTGAAGGTACGTTTTTAAATATTATGAATATTTCTTCCCAGAGAAATAAAGAATCATTTCAAAATTAAGATGGCTAAATCATTGTTTCATATATTGGGAAGAGTGTACTGCTAGGGGAGATGTGCAGACCATAGACATCCATCTTAATGTCATATAGTAGACTCAGTATATAATGAACAAACATTTGTAGAGATATATGGTGTTTTGTAGATTCTATTTGGTATTTGATGCAGTGTATAATTTAGAATTGACAAAAAATGAAATAAAGATCAATTACTAAACTTAAGACAATTGGGAAGTTGAGATATTTGCTTGAAGTCAAAGGAAAGTGTTGGGAGCCATTTCCTACAGTGTTATGGCTGCCCATGCAGGAGAGAAAAAGTTGACCTGATTTCTGGGTCAGAGCCCAATATTGTCTACCTTCCTCAAGGATAATTACTGTCTTTGCCAGATTAAACTAAGAACCTTTACACACCCCAGTGCCAAATTAAATTAAGAATATTGTCAGCACACCCCGCCTACCAGTTCTTTCACTAACTTTTTTTTTTCTTTTCTGTACACGTGAACGAAGATAGTCGGCTCACAGGAAGTACTTAAGAAATGTATAAAAGAAGGCTGTTAAATAAATGTGGGGCTCAGTTGGTATTGACTGATGAGCCCTTCCAAGTCCTGTTGTCCTGTCTTTACTTATGTCTCATCCTAGCCCCTTGGCTTGGTCACCCCATTGCTTCTGCCCGGCTGACACTGCCATAATTGACATCCAATGGTGAGACTCCAGCAGGAAAGCCCACCTTTATCTAAAACACACAAAGTGAGGCAAATATATACATACTTTTTTTGATATCAACTTTCATGTAAACACTGAAAGTCTAGGTATGAGACAAAACTGTGGCCTTCTTATTTCATTTGGTTTCTGCAAGATTTTATGTCTATAGTAAAATATATAGGAACCTGAATATATGCCCTATCTTCCTCATTTCCTTTTGCAGATTTTCTTAAATCTTACCAGTTGCAATCAATAAATAAGTTTGGGAGTAGCAGAGTGATATTCTTCAACAAGGAGAAATTGAATAGCACTTTATAGATGCTTTTACAAATTCATTAGATTCTTATGTTCTTCAAAGATCACACTGCAGATAATTTCAATAGAAGCACAAAGCTCTCAGGACATGTTCATATCTGTTTAAGTATAACCTTGAAATTCTCCACAGCTCTCATATATTCATAAATAGTTAGGACAATCAAACTGAATTCATCCCTGAGGTACCACTATTTGCCAATAACATGATGCATGAAAATCAATGGAATCATGTTATAAGTGTAGAATACATTCAGAAGTTCCTGGTAGATAGGGACAAATAACAAAATAAGTTTTTCTCTGTCCACTGGAGAATAAGCACTGTCCTTTCCAGTCTATTGAGGTTCAGCAAATCTAAACAAGGATGTAAACATGGTATTTGATTCATGTAAATTATTGCACTCTTGCTGATAGTAAGATTCTTCCACTCAACTATTCCCACCACAGCTGTATTCTAATGTTTAATGCTTTAATTGACTATAATGTGTAAATGAACAGTTTGCAAACAACATCTCTGTATCCACTTAGTTTTCCCAGGCTTCTGGAGCAGATGACTCCCCACTACTCCACTCTGAAATTAGTAGGTTGATAGCATGAAGTTTTCAGTCCATGTTCCGGCCTCATCTGGTGTTTTTATTGAATAGATTAATGACTGAGGCTTTTTTTCCTGATGTGGTGCCTCCTTTTCTAAGTTATCAATTTCACTCATGCTTAATTAATGGCTAGAAAAAGAGGGTGATAATCCTTCAGAGGGATTCTGAAGGCACATGAACCTCAAGTTGCACACATCAACCATGTGATCTTGTACATGCTCCATATGTTAGAACATGAACAGAAGCAAACTTCACAAAGACTGCAAATGGAGCTTAGCACTGAGATTGAACAGCAAAGGAATTTGGTAAACACACAGTGTTCTCAGCCACGAAGTCATGAGCAACAGGCTCATTAGATTATTTTTAAATTCAAATCTTTACTTAAGTAAACATGCCATGCACAGAAATATAAAAAAAGTGTCTTGTATGTGTATGTATCTCCATACATATGTATATGCATATATGTGTGTGTGTGTGTGTGTGTATCTCCTAACATTTAAAGATATCTCATCCTTATATTGTTCTCATTTGTTCACCAGTCTGCTCCATCCAAGTTGTATTAGCCATATTATTACGCTCAGTTTCTGCCTGTCCTTCTTGCTGTCAGGACTCTGTCTTACTCTGTGTGAATTTTTGCTCTTCTCTCCTTGTATTGTATGTTTTACTTTTTGTGGCTGTCCTTGGTTGTTATATTTCTCAGAGGAACTGCATTAATCAAGAGATGTTACCTCATCTTATTCTTTAAATTAAAAAAAATTTGATCTCGTAGTTTAAAGAAGATTCAACACTTAAATACTGGAAAGAGTAGAGTTATGAATGAGCCTTAAAAACTGCTGAAATCTGTGACTCCAAACCCACCAGGGCTTCTCTCTAAATCTCACATATTCTTTTGTCAGTTCCTTGTATCTCTACAGAACAGCTGCCCAAATATATTAACAAGAGTTGTTTTTACATCTTCAGGAATGCAGCACTGGAGAATTACCTTTCTCGTGTCAATTAAAAAATTCCACTTGGTTTTGTCATGTGTCCAACTCTGGATCAGTCTAGGGTTTCTGGTAGGAAAGTCACATGGGTTAGCGGCAGCTATGCTGGGAATGAGGTATGTGTGCAAGTATGTGGGGTACTTTCCAGAAACGATGAGACAGGAAAGAAAGGGAAAACTGGGGAGGTGGGGAACTGTTATTTGCAGAAATGAGAAACAAGATTCAGAGGTAAAAGAGTCCACCCACTTCTGCAGAGTATCACAGAGTTCCTCGGTCATTTCTGAGTCCAGTATTTTTGTATTTAAAACTTAATAGAACCTTCTCTTTGTTACTAACTGATGGATAACTTTATTTCCTCCTTTATTTTCCTTCCTCTTTTCTCTTGTCACATATTTCTGATTTCCTTTTGAAGTTATCCTTCTAATTTCTCTGAATCACCATGAAATACATAATATTTTACTGGTTTTAAGCACCATCTTTCTATCATTATTAGCCAAGGCTGAATTCTCTTTTTGGCTACATATCTCTCAAAATATGTCCTCATGAATGGGCCTTTGAAGATTTTTATCTATGTGTACAATGATGCATTGTATACATTCTAACTTTAGAATGGACTTGTATCTATATCTATCTATCTATCTATCTATATCTATCTATCTATCTATCTATCTCTCTATATATATATTTGAGACTGATATACATTTATGTATGTTATGTTCATATAATAAAAATAAAATTGCTGCAAAAAAGTGCTTATTTTTATACTGTGCAATACAATCTCATCTTTTACTTGTATATCTTGATCACAAACATCTGAATTTATTTCCCATTCTCTTCTATAAGCTATCCCACTTTGGCAGTCTAGCGTCTTAGCATTTAGACTATGAGAACATTGGCTCACCTCATCTGCTATCTCCATAGTTATTGCTACACATGCAAAGCTGATGTGGTTTTGTCCACTCCTCCTGGACCTGTATCAAACAGCAACTATTTCATCGCCTACTTTAGAACAAACCAAGGCTTTCTATCTTCATGTACTGAAATATGACATTATTAGGTTATGCTCTATCCATGAGAGACTCACAATTACAGCCAAAGTATGAATAATCCTGGAGTGAAGGGCTCTCTGGGCCAGAATTTGCTTGTCTGTGTAGGAATAAAATGAAGTTGTCTTCTTTCCAATCCATGGTAACTGTCTAAAACTCTCAACTTGTGCATTTTAAAAAGCACTGGCAATAAATTGATCAAAAAGAGCACAGAATAGTGTGTGCACATCCCATAACCTCCAGGAAGGAGTGGTTACATTTCCTTTGATTGTTTTCAAACAAACCTTCAATGTGAATTAGTTTAGTCAGGGCTGGATATAGTCAGATTTTCCACAGAAATGAACAGTGGGCATTTCAGGCAGAATAGAGCAAGAAAAAAATATATTATTATCTGAATTGTGAAAATTGGCTCTTTCAGTAGTTGCTTTTGCTTTTCTTCTATCAATTCTTTCTTTTAAATACACATCTGATGAAACTTCAGACAAAGGATGACAATAGTATATAATAACAGTATGGATGCCCAACACGCCACTTGCTTTATTGTGTTTAATCCTTAGGGCCACCTCGTGATGGAGATGGAGATTTCTGCTATCCCTCTCACACAATGTAGTTCAGGAATGTTAATTTTCTTCAGATCACATTGCATAAAGTTCTGAAGCTCAGTTTCAATCCCAGGCTGGTCTATTTCCTTCATCAGACTGTGAAGCACAGCTTGTGTCATCTCCAAATCTCCACTTTCCAACACCGAGTTGAGATCCAGCACTTTCACAGCTGCTGCAACCATCGGTAAACACATGTGCTTCACCATCCTAGGAGTAGCTGCGACTATTTAAAGTAATTAAAATTAAGTGAAATCGAGAATTCAGTTTCTTGTTTGAACTAACTCCATTTCATGTGCTCAGTAGTGACATATGCGTTATGGCTAAAACAGGATTATCGAAGAGTTTCCAGGGCATTGACTAGAGCAATTACAAATACTTGGACTGTCACCTGTATTCTTGGGAGCAATTGTATGTGATTTATTTCTACTTTATTTCCTCTCAGCTTTCTTAATTAACACAAACATTAATTGTCCACCAAGTATAGTTGTATCTTCTACATACATTTCCTTTGCTTGTCTGTTCATATAGTTGTATGATACAACTATACTTCTAAATTTCCATTTATGTGTCTATATTTCTTCGTGTATTGCAGAGGCAGTTTATAAATTCTTAAAAAGTAAAGAAAACTACAGTCTAAAGTTGATTAAATATTTATTTAATTTGGACTTGCCTGATGGCCAGGGTCAGTATATCACCAGAGATGTGATTAGTATTAATACAAATGATGGTCTTGTTTGCATCTACACAACTATGAGGAGAAAAACTCACTCATTCAATTATTGACTTGCACTGGTGAATATTAGAGAAACACAATGTGGCAGATACAAAGATCACCCCAAACTGTCATCACATCAGCCAAATGTGGTGGGACATGCCTGTAGTCCCAGTACTTTGAGAGACTGATGCAAGAGAACCAAAGGTTTGAACCCAGCCCTGGTGAATTAGTAAGATCTCTCAAAATGGAAACCTACCAAAGAGCTGGAGTGAGTGTTAAGTGTGAAGGCCTGGATGAGTTAAATCCCCAGTACAAAAAAAAAAAAAAAAAAAAAAAAAAAAAAAAAAAAAAAAAAAAAAAAAAAAAAAAAAAAAAAAAAAAAAAAAAAATTAAATCACCCTCAGTCTCTGAAGTGTTTCCAAAATGTACAATCCATGGGAATAAGACTTTCAATGGCTTTATTTCTTGTTGTATCCTCAACACTATTTGGCACATAACAAACATCTCTGAATTACAGTCCTCAAAAAATGAATATATGCCTTTTCCCCCAAATTTTTTACACATTTGTGTATTCCATTCCCATGACATAATATGTGTTGTAAAATGAGACGAAATTTACTGGACAAAATCCTAATCCCATTCTATTTGCCCAATCCTCATAAACATCGTTTTAGTGTGTTTAATTTTAAGAAAAAATATTTTCACATTAAAAACTTTAAATAAATCTCAAGGGCATTATTCAGATCCTGCCTTTCCTAATAGGCTTAAAATGTGAAGTACGCTATGAGTTGAAACAGCAGGTCTAAAATTAGATATGAATTCTTTCTTGGGACTGGCCATTATACTTCCACATACCTGATTCCATAGAAGCTTTTCTGGAACTATGCCTGGCCAAACCCCAGACGCTGAAAGAATGTTCACTCTTTAAGGCAAAATTAAAACAATCTCCTCATTCTGGCAGCTGAAATGCTAACAGCTGGCACGAAGCCTCTCAGAGAGTGACCAGAAAGCAAGAATTCCCTATAATACTATGCTGAAATTCTATTTCATTCTTCATTCCCTACTCTCTGTGGAGGGTTTACACACATTAACTAATGCTCAGACACCTCCCTAAGAGAGGATTTATCACTGATGTCTTTGTCTTGTACTATGGAATGTTTCTGGAGACATAGACAAGGAGAAATTACTTATGTAAGTGTATCTAAAATGATTGCAACCGCCAAAGACTGAAAAGCACATTTTTGACAATTCTAAACTCTTCACATAAACTTTATTAAAGAACTAATTACATGTAGAATAAAATATTGCAGTAGCAGAATCATTTTCAGATGAAGAAATCATGTTATTTTTTAAAAACCTTGTAAGACAATACCTGCCAATCCTGGGGTTGGGGGACAGAGATACATCTTAATTTCTCTGCTTTTGGCAAAAAATATAATTATATAGTCTGAGAATTATACTCTAGGTGAAATATACTAAGGAATTGTTGGCTTTTGGAAAAGGGTCTCAAATTACTTATAGGAATGTGACTTGCTCTTTAATTCACTATGAAAGATTTCATCATAATTTCAACTAGTATTGAAACATAATTTTAATAATATAATAATATTCTACTCTGTGACAACATAGAAAACTATTACCTTTTTTGTTGGATATTTAATTTAAATACTGGTTCAGTGAATGTCTTTGAGTGTAAATCTGTCCTAGTCTCCCATTATTTGTTATATAGTAGATTCCTACAGTACAATTCAATAAGGTTGATCAATGGATAGGAAAAATCATTAACGTTTTTCAACATTTCTACTTTTCTTTCCTAGATGGAGTGTAATTTCTCCAGCTACTAACAGCATTCCAAAATCTATTTAAGACTCATTCTTCAAGCATGAGCATGTTTTTTTCAAATAAATATGTCATGATTTTAAAATTAAATATTAGTATGTCAATGATTAATATACTAACAGACTTTTTAATACCTCCTTTGTATTTCACCTTTACAGAACCACTCTGAACAAAGCCTAAAGCAAATGTTAGTAATTACCACCATGCACTAGATAACGAATCATGCAGTAATGGGTCATCCACAAGAGTGGTTTCATGAGATCCTGTCAGCTAGTGACATCATAGCCAACTTAGTTTGTGGCCTTACATGCTTCAGGGTTTGAACAATGATGAAACTGCTTTTCTCAGCTCAACATCTTCATTGTGAAGTGCAATAGGACTATACATATTTTCAGCCAAAGAAAGATTATTATCAAAATAGCATGTTATGTCATTTTATATGAATAATGATAACAAGCAACTTAACATATTTAGTTTCCACTGGCAAAGTGTACGTGCTATTTTTGACATCTATGAGGTGTCTCAGAATATAGAAGGAATAAACCAAGTTTCCTTCTTAGAGAGAGCTTCGGGGATGTGTTTATAGTAGCAGAAGGAATATTCCCTGGGGAATCTGCAGCATCTGACTGAGTTGTGGGTTTATGACTCACTAGGCTGTCAGGTTTTCAACATATAGTTTAAACTTTCTGTGTCTCCAAATGTTTAGCTGGAAAATAAACATTATAATGTGTATCTTGTAAGTGCCTGGTCCTGAACAAATCCTTAACGTGCAGGCAGATGTCATGGGAGTGGGCCTGTCACCCCTGCAACTGAGGAAGAGGACTGAAAGTTGGGCTCAGTCTGCACAGCTCAGTGACTTAGAAAGACTTTGTCTTATAATAATAATAATGAAAACTAAAGGGATAGGGATGAATCTCACAGTAAGGGACCTAGGTTCAATTCCTAGCACTACACAGACACAAAGTCTACATGAGAGGTTCCTGACAGATGTGAGTCAGTAGATCCTCAATATGTATTAGAATGTTTTCCACAGTTTTATGCAACTTCAGTAAAACTGAACTGTTTTCCTAGTGGAGGAAATAAACTCTTCATTGTTCTATGAAGTGGCGCTAGTGTCCATCTTCTTAACACCATAAACAAAGGTATAAAAAATAAGCTCATCAATTGAGTCCTGTAAAGATCCACGGAATCTATTGAAACTAGTTCTCAGAAGCATGTGTTATACAGCTAGATCTTCGGAGGTATTATGTCTGAGCTACCTCACTGTAGTCACACCAATAGTATTAAATTATGATCCATTTTCTGAAAATGAGTTATATGTATGGTTGATATTGTGAAGTAGAAAATATTTAAAAGGAAAGAGAGTATAAGGGTAAATAATGAGGGGAAAATGAATGTGGTTATAATAAAGAAAAAAGAAAACAAAGATTGCATATATAGAGGGCGAGGAAATGCACGGTGGGGGGAAAAGGGAAAAATGAGAATCAAGTGTCATATTCTAGTACAAACACTCAATGTTGAATGCAATGATGATGTGTATTCATAATGTACCAATAAAGATAAAAAATATGATCCATTTCTATCACTGACTGGGCTCAGCTTCAATCAATTTTCATCATTGTAGGGTGAGTCAGTAAGAATAAAGAAACATTTTCTCTATTTTTATGATATAATTTTACCATGTGACAAATGTTTCACACCATCTTTCATTTCCTCTTTATAGATAATCTGTAGCTCTCTTCCGTCTTATGATATGGGTGCATATTTTAACACTGCAAATTTGCGTTAATAAAAACACTATAACATTGATAATTATAGTGAAGTAGATATTTTCACCCTTCAGAGTAATAGAATTTTTGAGTGTTTATATGAGAGAGTGAAAAATATATTTTATTTCAAAAAAAACTTATCTACTGTAGGTTACTACAACACAAAGTAAAATTTCACCCTACCTTATCAGTCATGTGAAGAATATAATTGTCAAATGTATTTTAAACTTATCGGGCAGATACCACATTTGACCATAGAGTACATTTAACTTGGATTCTTTAAACACACTGATGTTACTGAGTTCTTTGTTCTGCTTGTGCTACTGAGAAGCATGAGCTTGGATACACAGGGCAATCAACACCTTTGTAACTACATAATAACACACTGTCCAACAGGAATTCTCCCAAAATTTTACTTCTAGTTTCTTTTCATGGACTTTTCTAGTACAGATAGATTTCATTTTATCTGTAGTCCAACAAAAGGCACTGAGTGGAGGAATCTGGTCCAGTATTTATTGTCTATTCTAGAGTCCTCCAACACTTGGTAATTATTTAATATATATAATAATGGCCAAAAGCAGGCAAGTATCATTTTACCACAAGTGAGTAAAATAAGAGGTTCAGTTCTTTGTCTGAGGAACATAATAGGTAATGGATTAAGTTTTTATATTTTTCAATCCCCATATTTTATAGTTGGCTCTATTATTTTAAAAAAAACAGCTATCTTCCACTCTGGAAGTTTAATCTCTATAAAACTTGAGGTTATCCTCAAATATGAGTTTTTAGAAACAATTTCAGGCTTTGAATGATCAGTGTGACTCTATTTATGGAAATGATGTTATATTCAAGGTAGTTTGAATCTTCAAAATTAATTCATATATAATGCAAATGAATAATTTATTTAGCAAAAGAATTATAGACTCTTAACAATATCATATAATAACATACTTTTAAGATAAATAGTAAATAACACAAGATTCCTAAAGCATTTAATTCTTAGATCTTAATATTTTATATTAAGATTGTAATGTAATAAAATATGTGAATTTCATTCATATATTTAAATTTATTTCAAAGTAACTGATTATTCCAACTATAAAGATTATTTTAAAATTTACTCAACTTGACACATAATATTTATTCTCCTCCTTTGAAAGGTCTGGAAAAGTTTTAGTTCACTATACTTAATAAAACAATTATAAATTGCAAAGACATTTGTTTCATCCATGGTTAAATAAGCCACATTGAGAAAATAAATATTAAAATCTTGCTATACCAAATATATACTTTAAGTTTCAAACTCAATATGTGTAAGGGTTAATTTTTTCATTTAAGAAAGAGATTATTTAACCACAACAAATATCTTTAACTCAAACAATGTTTTAAATGACTGTATAAAGCACTAAACTTGTGTCCCTTAAAATTTGATATTTTCTTTGTGTGGGAAGAATTACTTCACTTTGACTCCAAGCTGTAAAGGATGGGTGTCCCCAGAGGTCAGGCTTGAATTCTCCTATTCTCCAGGAGGAGTTATTGTGGAAGATATTGGAACAGATACAATTCTTTAGGACCAATACCATTTGAAAAGTGAGAATAGCATAACCTAACAGTTTTGAGGCCTCTCCACACAACTGATGGCTCAACGTGTTATCTTCTGTTCTACTTAGTATTATGTACATTAAATCTGTTAGAATTATTTATTGGCCTTGCATTTCAATAGTTTTTTAACCACAAGAGCTTTCATCACAAGAGATTCCAGTTTTAAATAATAATTTGAGAATGATAGGAGCAAATTTATTTTGTGGGGTGAAAGTTTCATAAACATCAGAAATTGTCCAACAATGTGGGAGTTAGATTCATTTCTAAATCTTTGTGTTGAGAGCCAAGAAACTAAAGGAAAATATTTTAGTTCTTTTTTTAATCCACAAATATATGCCTTATCTTTTGATGACTATATCTATTTTTCTAATAATTTTTAAAATGGTAGCAGTGTTCCCAGATATTTTAAATATGTTCATTTCATTGTGATAGTTATTTCTTCCCCTCTGAGGTCAATATTGCTGTCTTATTTTGGCATGACTGATAAAAGTTAGAGGTAGACAGAACTGAGGTGATATATTGATTGCAGCAGACAAAATTAATGACAGCCCTGCCATTAAACTAAAAAAATCCTGGCTCACTTACTGATAGTTCGCATATATGTCAAAAATAAAAACTTTAACCGATGATCTGACTTTGGAAATGAACATTCCCTCTTTTCATAATACCTGAATTCTTTCTTTAACTCTAAAACAAAAAAGACCAACATCAACAGAGCCCTGCTTTGACTTCCTTTGCAGGAACTTCTATAAATGAGAAGTAGCTTGTTATATTAGCATATAAATGCTAAGTTAAAAAGTTGCCAGGTAGTAAGTTGCTCAAAGACCTGGTCTAAATATCACATGACTCTTTTCTTTGAAAGCTTCATGGCAGTGTGAGGCTTAGGTGGGAGTAAGAAAAATTCTGTGACTATCCACCTTGTTAAAGATACTGTATAAGGAGTGAGAAGTGCATACATTTTTTTCTTTTAAAGAAAACAGGATTTCACTATTAAGTAGAGGATATTTACACATTTTTTTAGAAAACAAAAATGAAAACCTAGATGTTTAGAATAACTTAATTAAACTACCTGAAGATAGGCATTTCCTCCCTTTGAAAGTTGAAGTTATCCTCATATTTGAGTTTTTAAAAATATTTCAGGCTTTGAATTATCAGTGTGACTACTTATGGAAGCCATTTGTATTCAAGGTAGTTTGAACCTTCAATATTAACTCATGTATACATTGTAAATTAGTAAAAGTAAAATGATGACATTATTACCTAAAACATCCTAATGTTCACGTAGTTTCTAAAGCTAAGTCTTGTGCAACTAAATACAATAAGACAGAAGTGATTCTGCTCAATCAAAGAAAATTGTCCGTGAGGCTACAGAGATATTTCAACCCAATAATTTGAAGGGTTTTACTCACACACAAATGTGTCATACTGAACTGTCTTCTCTTTGCTTAAAAATGTAGCCTATTATTAGGACAGACTTTTAAAGAATTATATGGCTTCACCATTAGAACAGTTTTTAAAAAGCCATATATCCAAAAAAAAGGAACGCTGGAGAAGGGAGCTAGATGGAATTGACAGGAGATGTGAGACAAGGCAGGCAAAATCCAAAATGGCGGTCACACTCTTCAGTCAGATTGTATCTTCATAACTGAACGTAATCTGGGCTCTCTGAGCTAAGAAGACGTGATTGACCAAAATTATAAACTAAAAAAATGAGAAAGGAAGAGAAAATGGACATGAAAGGATCTACTACAGTTTAATTTGCAGTTTCTCAGCGGGCAGTACTCCTATGTCCTTCTGACCCATCATTCAGTTCGGTGAGACACTGAGAACATGGGAGGAACTTGATACACCATTTTTTATAGGGCAGAATTCAGCAAGTGAACCAGAATCGCGCGCGCGTGTGTGTGTGTGTGTGTGTGTGTGCATAGTTTACTTGAAATACTAGTGCCTTACTACAGTCCGCCCTTCCTTGCATATTAGTATTAATAATCAGAATTTCTGAAAACTTGAAAGAATGTGGCTTCCAGCAGCATTCTGACTATCAGTGGATCAAAATTTCCTCGTGTCTTATTGGGAAGCCTCTAGAGTATATTTCAAGCCCTTAGTACAGAAACAATATAAAAAGAACTATTAGTATATCAGGTATCCATTCTGTGTAGGGAAGTAGAACCCTTACACAAAATATGAATGATACTATCTTAGCTATTTGAAATAAAGACAAATACATATTATTTTGAGTACAGTATGTACCTCAGATAAATGTAATTTTTTTCATAGTGGAAAATAAAATGGAACTGTATTTTTTATTATAGACTATTAAGTATTCATCCAATTGTTATTCATTTTGTAGCTCAAAGAAGTAAGTTCTGTGTATCACTTTTATTTTGAAACTTTTTTAACATCACCATTTTTACTGATCTTCTTTTGCTCTTCTTATCCTGCAATTAAATGTATGTTCTGTCTTCTGGCAAGTTGAATAAAAATTAAATATTTATTTAAATAATCTCCATGCTTATGTTCAACAATCCAGAGCTAAAATAATATTAACTTGTTAAATTATTAAACATAAATCACAGGACACAACTTTCAGCTTGTAAAAGTCACTGAGGTAAGTCACAGAACCGCAGTGTCACTTCATTTCCTCTCCTCCAAATCGAATTTTTAAAAAGGTACATAGAGTTCATTCACAGCAAAACAGTTATACAAGAGTAGGCAATTATTTCATTATGCAAACAGGAAACAACAGACTATTAACTTGCCAAAATAAAAACCAATTTTCTAAGAATACTATTAAGTCTTCAGATTTTAGTTTCCCTTAATAAGACTTCTTATCTTCCTTGAAATTTAAGTATCCATTCAATGGAAATATTTTCCTGCTCTGTAAATAGCTGACATGACACACACACACAACTTATTTACAAAGAGTAATACAAATGTGTTGAGCGCAAAAGGAATGAAAGAAGTGACTATGAAGAACCAGATCATGGATATTCATTCAAAATAACTCAAGCAACTCAATGACAGCATTAACCTTGACTTTGTAAATACTGATTTACACTCTGTTATAGGCCCTGGAGGTGCTCATCAAAACCATGTTTTAATAATTGTAACATTTACTAGGAATTAAAAGATTCACTGAAAACTAAAATTGTACCCTAAACCCATTTGAGCAGCCATTCACCCTGGCCAGGAAGCGCAATCTTTTCTACAGTGTCTAACACAAACTAAGGCACTTAAATAAATGATCACATTTGAAAATGTAAATGGAAGTCTCTCAAGGACCGATCAAACAGAACTCTTGTTTAATTCATGTTGTGAATATACTTTTCAGCTCAGATAATCTTTCAAGATGTTTTCCTTATAAAATTCATATATCACACATACATAAACAGAGAGAGTGAGTGTGAAAAGCTGTGTTGGGGAAGTTTTACACTGGACAAGTCCTTTCATGAGGATCAGAGACTCTCTTCAGGAAGCGTCGTAAGCCTGTGTGAAGTGGGATTCATTTTAATGAAACCCTTCTCACACACCTCATTTGTAGAATTATATGGAGCAGCTTAAATTCCTCATCTGTCACTTAGAGTTTAGGCTCATTGAAATGCATCCTGGGCCACAAAAATCCCCTTTTTCCTTTCTCTCAGTCTCACTACTGCTGAGTTTTTGTTCCAAAGCCCATTGATGGGTTCTGACAAGAAGGTAAAGCCCAGCAGACTGTTTTGTGAGGGTCTGATTATCCGGGTTATCAAATGCCTCAGTGTTCTCCTCTGATGGCTCTGCGACATGATAGATGTCCTTAAAGAGAATTCTGTAAGGCGTATAACAACATTTGAAAGTTTAAAAATTATCTCCTTATTCAGAAGACCAGGATTCCCTCTTGAGCTCAAATTTTGTTGATTAATTGGTCTAGAAAAACCAGGAGTAAAGCATATGTATGTTTTTATGGGTAAATTCCACAGAACAAATCACTCAAAGTCAGTGTAAAATACAACAAGCTGTAAAGTGTGCTCTGGCTGAGCAAAGAAACGACAAACTTTTGTAGATCAAAATGTAAAAAATACAATTATTTATTTATAGCTTCTCGAGTATATTCCCACAACTCGTTTTGTTTCTGTTTTCTACAGCTTCGGGAACAGCTTGAAACGAAACCATCGAACCAACCATTTTCTCACATCTCAGTTGTATTCAAGACTTAAAACAATTTTTGGCTTTGTTTTTAAGTTTCAAAAATTTCAACGGAAATTCCAAGAACTTTAAATGTTGATTTTGAGTGCTCAGTTAATTCTTTGTGGAAGCACTTCAAGACACAGTAACTAATTATGTTTAAAAGTTGAAAATTTGTGTTATCAGTTCATCTTTATTCTAATGATAACTGAAATACTTATTGCTAAATAGGGTGTTTGCTTTCTATCAAGCAAATGTTTACACAAAAGTGACTTAACAACAATACCATGTTATGATGAACTTTATTGTAAATATTTATCTATGACTTTGTCAAAAGTATAATGTATATTAATTTTCATCAGTTCACTGCTACTAAAATTAACTATGTATGTTTCAATTTCCCCCAAAGTTTTTTGGGGTTTTTTGAGACAAAGCCTTGCTGTTTATTTGAGGGAGTCCTTGAAGTCATTTTGTATCCCAAGCTGGCCTCAACTCCAACTTATCTGCCTGCCTCAGCCACCCAAATGCTGGTATCACAGTGTGCACTACCACCCAAAACAGGCAATTTTGCCCACATTGAAGACCTAATGCAGACAATTGCAGAAGTGTGACATATACTTGAACATGATTATTCTTTAATTTCCTTCCTACAACATATTTTAAAATATAAATTCAGAATTATCTAACAGTAGTACATCTCTTAATCAACTAATTCACCTGGATCCTTCCAAGTCAAATGAACAAATTGCTTCCTCTGGTTGTATTATTAGTCCAGGATACAGTTGCAAGTTTGTAAGAAATATGTCATGAAAAAACTTTCATATTCTAATTCTCTCATATTTTCTCATGGGGAAGTTTACATCATATTAAAATTCTGATGACCCCTTTGTGTTGCCATCACCAGTAGGAGATGATTGTAGCTCTGAGCACCTTCTGTATTCACTGATATACACTAGGTTCCCTGAGGACTGCCATATGACTGACTGCTACATAGTTCAAAATTAAGTAATAATTCATTATTATTTTGATATGAGAGCAACAAAAAGAAAATCACTGTTGTATACTATATCTCTTAAATAGTGTGTGTCACTTTAGAAATTCAAAAGTTACCTTGTTGATAAGTTTTCAAGAATCCATGAAATAATACATTAAGTAGAGGATCTCTAATTTTATGAATATAACAATGCATGAGTGATACAAGTCATACACCTGGCAAAAAGCTTGTATTGTTATCTATTTTCTTTTAATGCCCTGCTTTTGCAAGGCGTGTGTGGCTGATATGAAACATGCATTCATTAATCAGCCATTCAGAACCTAGGTAATGTGTATTCTGACTACTTTGGGACTTTAAGATCATGATTTCAGTAACCGAATTTTAATATAGAAATAATCAAATGTTTTCCTTTTTATCAATCAAGAAAAAAACACATGGAAAGAGAAATGATCTTAACATTATGCTTTAAGTAAAATGAATAGAAACGTGTAGTTTCATGAAATTAAATTATACAAAATTAACACATCATCTTCTCTATGTAAGTATAGATAAACTCCTAAACCATCATTAGTTTTAGTTTCAATTTACGTGTTAACAGTGAGTTGACCATTGACACATTGTCATAGTAGCAGTCCTTAGTAATTATTGCAGAGACTCATTCATTCACTCATTCATTCAGCCAGCAGTTCACTAGAGCCTACGGACATTAAAGCAACATTTCCTCAGTGTTAAATACTTGTGTAGCGCCTCTACATTCTTCAGTATATTTTCCGGCCTAATTCTTTGTGAAAGTCTCCAAGAGATTACACACCAGTCCTTTCTGTGACCAAAGGCAAAGGTCACATTCTTCACTTGTTCCCCGTAATACACTCAAATAACTTCAGATATTTCATCAAAATTAATAAAATGATGAAATATTAAAGGTAAGCAAACAATGGTAGGCAACATTTTTATCTAGGTCATGAACATAAAAGTCCAAGATGTTTGTCTCCCTTCAAATATATCCAGACGAATGGTTCCCAGAGCCCAAGAAGACTGAGAGAAGCAGAGATACAGAAAGACTGGTGAGTGTTATGCAGTCCAGTTAGAAAGTGGATAGGTGGGGCCAGGGAGTTAGCTCAGTGGTTCCAGCGCCTGTCTTGCAAGCACAAGGACCTAGGTTCAATCCCCGGAAACTGCATACCATACTGGGCATGAAGAATCACCCAAGCAGCAACCAGTACCACATACCACAGTGCCGGGCGTGGTGGCTCAAGCCTGTAATCACAGCACTCGGGAGGCAGAGGCAGGGGGATTGTTGTGATGTTAGTTTGAGGCTGAGCTCAGGGCCAGCCTGAACTCGCAAAGTGAGACCCTGTCTCAAAAAACCTAAAAAAAAAAAAAAAACAAAACAAAAACAACAACAACAACAAAAAAAAAGTGGATAGGAGAAACAGCTAATGCCCTACAGGATATGGGACTACAGTTGACAGAGAAGCTAACTGAAGCGTGTCTCTCTCTTTCTCTCTCTCTTTCCTTCTTCCTGTCTTTTTTCTTTTTTTGTCTCTCCTTCTTTTGGTACTTTGGCAAAAGCCCAGGGCCCTGTTTATGTTAAACACATCATATTAAAATTCTTCCAGTGAACCACACCCTGAGCCCAGGTTAGTCATCAAAATATTTAGTAAAGGTAAGGTTGCTGTCTTTTTGAGGGTAAAAGAAACTCGGACCAGAAGGGATGAGGTTAAAGTAGCCATATTGTAGACTCAAGGGAGTGTTTTGGAAAACAATTCCACTTTTATTAAGCAACACACACACATAAAGCACAAGGCAGGGGGAGTAACCATACAGGTTGGTCGTGGATTGACTGAGGCATGCAGACAGGTGGGTGGTTGTGGTTTGGCTGCATGGTTTTGGCCGAGTCATGACAAAGTGAGCAGGGGTGCTAAGCCTGTATTTCACTTCCAAGGTGATTTTTAATGTTCTCAAAGAAAAAAAAAGATAAATCTTTGAGGTAGTAGCCACGGGCATTACCTAATGTGACTGTTACACATTACATTCATGTATTCAAATTCATACTGTACCCAATAATACTGTACTCATTCCCATTCATCTGTTAGCACAGTAGTTCATGGAGATGGAGCTTCTGAGGCCGCACCACGTGCTTCTTGTCCATAAATAGATCAGTGCCACCTCAGATGGGCTCTTGGGAGTAGATTCTCTCCTGTTTCTCCATCACATGAAGATATAGCATCTCTTTTAGAGCCTTCAGTCTTCTACCATGTGTATACAAGGTGAGAATGCTGTCACTGGGCCAAAGATCTTGGATTTTTCCCGTCCAAAATTATAACAAACTAATTTCTGTTATTTGTAACTTGAGAAATCTGTGGCAGAATAAGCAAGAATTTATACCAGGAGTAGGAAACGAACACTGGTCCTTTCTGAGTCCACTGATGCCCATCCTCGTCATGTTCTCAGACGTATTGTCACTCTGTTCAAGGTTCTACAGGAACTTTCTCCTGGGGTTAAAAGACAAATTATTTTGTTTTGTTTTGTTTTTTAGACAGGGTTTCACTTAGTAGTTCAGGCTTATCCTGAACTCATCCCAGAACAGAGCAAGCCGCCTGTCTCTGCCTTCTGAGTGCTGGGCATTATGGTATGTGGTACTGACTGCCAATGGGCATGAGCCACCACGCCCAGCATTGTTGTATGTGGTTACTGGGGATCAAATTCAGGAACTTGCATTTGTGAGGCAAGAGCCAGAACCACTGAGGTAAATCCCTGGCCTCTAAAAGCCAAATTCCTTTTTTTTAAGGTTTTTTTGAGACAGGTCTTGCTTTCTGGTTCAGGCTGGCCCTGAGCTCAGCCTCCAACTCACATCACAGCAATCCTCCTGCCTCTGCCTCCCAAATGCTGGGATTACAGGCGTGAGCCACCATGCCCAGCACTGTGGTATGTGGTACTGGTTGCTGCTGGGGTGAGTCTCCACTCCCAGTATTGTTATGTGGTTACCGGGGATCGAACCCGGGTCCTTGAGCTTGCAAGACAGGCGCTGGAACCACTGAGCTATATCCCCGGCCCCAAAAGCCAAATTCTTAAAATGTCTATGACCTGATTCTTTGTGACTTTTGCAACTTCACCTTCTATTTTTATCTATCCACCCTTTGTTCTGCTCAATGAACATCATGACCAAAATATTAAAGTGCTTCCTTTCCCCATTATTTTTCTTTTCACTCTCTATCATTATATTTAATTAATTAAATCATCTGTTGTGTTTGTAGTTAAGTTCTTACATTTTTCCATTAAGTCTGGCCTGGGTTTCCGTAGTATAAGTTGTCATTTCTTTTTGTAGCTCTTTGCTGTACTGTCATGTGATGTCATTGCTTGCTGCCATGCAGTCTGACCAACAGTCAACGCAAAGAGAATCATGGACTTTTGGAGATGCACATAAATAATCAGGACATATTAAAATATTTATCACTTATTCATTAGTGAGTGAATTCATAACTAAATGAATGTTAAATTTTATGTCAAATGTAGCAGTATGCACTATAAGTCAAGGTTTAAAGATGAAAGTCTCCTTCAGTAAATAATACTTAAAGCTTGAGATTGGTAATGAATACTTTTTCCATCTGCCTGGAAATTTACACTGTCAAGGATCTGCTTGTGTTTATAAGTATTAGAACATAAGGAATTATTTCTATTTTGCTACTCATCTGTATTTTCTGTACACAGTGGTGTTGAATAGAAAATTTAGCAATGTACCATAAAGTCAAGCCTACAGCTTGGAGAATCCCACCATGTATACAGAAGCATTTTTTAATGCTTTCTGTAGATATATGAACAATAGCAATAATACCTAATTATATATCTGATTCAAATTCCTTTCTGTTTCAGTTGCCAGATCCAAACTAGTTTGAGAGAGATCATAAGAATAAGTACAAGGCCCATTTTGAAAACTTATTCAATATTTAAAAGTAATTAAAGGAAAAAGTATTCAGAGATGTAATATGTGCTTCTAAGTGTCTTTCTTAGATCTCTTAAGTTTAACCATGGGGGACTTGGACAGTGGAAGTCTAAGCAAGTACTGGCCATGCTTGTTTAATGCTATTAAAGCCTGAGCTTAGGCCAGTTGATGAGGATAGTAGATTGTGACAGATCATATGCATTAGTCCATTTTCCAATCTTGTGACACAGAATCTGAGACAGAAAAGTGGTCACCTTGCTCACTGTTTGGAATGCTCGGTGGCCTGCACTAGCTCTTGGAAAAACTTCATGAACATTGCCCTCACAATAGTTGGAAAGAGTGTAGGAGAGAAAGAAATCTTGATATCTTGATGCTGAGCATGAAAGTGGTCAGTTTTAAGCACTTTGCATCAGTCCCCTCTTGAGTGCTGACAAAGTCGTGCGGGAACAATCTAGCCTCAATGTGCTTCACTGGGTCTTAACACTTAAAATCTCAGCACCTCTCACAGTACTACACTGGGGACCAAAGATGCCATGCACGAACTCTAAGAGAATCAACTACAGACACTAAGGATCTAATGCTCAATTCTCAGGCTGTTACAAATAAATACCATTCTAAAGATGAATAGGGGAGGTCAGAAATTCTTTCTGTCCTTACCTTGTAGACTCTAGCATAAACAGGCAAATGCCATGGAAAGTGTTGTGCACTGAGAACATAAAAAAGGAAATTAAGAAGGATAAAGGGAAAGCAATAGCCTGAGTTAAAGGATAAAGTTTAAGAGAAAGAGATATAGAGGAAAGTTCTGAATTCCTTACTGAAGGCTAATTACAGAGAGATGTAGGAGGGTTACACATACTAAATAAAGGAAGAGATTGGGGAAAACATGGTTTAAAAGAAATGCAAACCAAGAAACAGAGAGAAAGAGAAAGAGAAGAAAAAAAGGAAAGAAAGAAAGAGAGAGAGAGAGACTAGGAGGGAAGCAAGCAACCATGAGCCCAAGAGAAGCATCATGATACACCCCAGTAGTAGCTCCACAAGATGTGAACTGTGACCTTTACATCTACTTTAAAAAGCCACCCCGATCTGGAAGGCTGACACAAAGAGCAGAGGGAAGATGCCAGGAGAAGTGAAAGGAGAGGTGGCAGAGACTCAACCATGCAATCATCAAGAAGATCACTATGTGAAGTGTCTTTAGATAGCTTCACAGTTATGATGGAAATAAATTTAAATGTACTTTCCTGATTTTAAAGTTCAACTACATAGTGATTATAGTTCATGAAATAATTCATTATAGCACAATTTATATATTTTAAGTAGAGAAAAAGTATTATTTTAAACATTATAATAGAAAAATCCTTTGAAAGAAACTTCCATGCAAGTATTACGAGGTTTACAAAACACAGCCAAATTTTATTTCTGCAGAAAAGAAAAACTGCTTAAACTGCATGCAGAGGAAGTTGGCACTTTTATTATTATTTTGTTACATGTCCGTCACTTGGCTGAGAGACTTTCTCTTTTTCTGTAAATGTCACTGGGCACTGAAGACCTTGCAGGACAATCTGATGCTCTATGAATTCTTCCATGTGAGTAAAATTGATGTCTGAGTTTTCTGTGCATTACAGTTGTACACTGTATTTAATTTTTGTTACAGGTTTTATAATAGGGTTGTGTTCCTGAGTGTTTACGTATGTGTCTCATTTTAAGGGAGATATTCAGGTTTCCTAATCAGTTCTTACACTTGCTGTTGTCATCCCTGCCTGTCATGTAAGTGTAAAGTCTTCATCTCTAGACTCTACCTACCTGGAATGTCGATTTTTTTTTTTTCTGCCTCCTTTGAATTCTTTCACCAATCATCCTAATACCTTTATTCCCAAGCCTATGATGCTCGCTGCCTTGTTCCACTGTCTTTAAAGGCCAAATCACATTGTACACATGAGCTTAGCCATGAATGTTTTACCAAAAAAACTCACTTAGCTTCTCTTCCTCATGGTGAATAGTAATGGTAAGATTAACCGGTTCAGAATTCGATGCCACTAGTCACAAAGGAAACAATTTTCCCATCTTATTAACTGATTAATAGCAAAGTGCTTTATTTTTTTTTTCCTTTTGGTTAATTTTATTTTTTAATTTTCCTGAAAGAAATTGGCATGAGGGTCAGGAATAGATGAATATAAAATCTGGAATCAGAGAAACCTTGCTTCAAGTTGTCTTCGCCAGTCATATCATTTGTAATCCAAATATGACACTTACGATCTGTAGCTTTCTTATTGATAAGCTACAATCCAGGTTGCACCCATTTTAAATTCTTCAAATATTGTTTCAGATGATGACAGAGAACTGGTATTCCGGTGGCTTTAGTGATGATTGGGAGTGATGGTTGTGAGTGACGGTGGACAGCTTAAGCAATGGCAACAGTTCGAAGAAGGTCTGATGGCAGCAAGTGCTTCTGATTTTCTGCCACTTGCATTCAACTTATGGAGAGGCTGCAACTGTTCAAAGTGGCCAATCACATGTCCCCTGGAAACGACCAGAGAGTGCATCCTAGGAATTTTAGAGGAAGAAAGTCATACTATAGAATAGTGAGAAATTCTTAAAAGTCTGAGAATATTTATGCTTGATCAAATGGCTGCATCTTAGAACTGTACTTTCATGCATATGACAGGTTCTGAGATTTTATTGTTCAATGAACTTCTTGTCATACATTGAAAAATTTTTCTGAGCTTAAGAAATTTGTAATAAATAATAGAAATTTGCCTCCTTTATAGTAGGAATTGAAATATTTTTATAAAAGTATCATTTGGCTAATATAATAATATAAAAGGTCCTTCAGTTAATTCAAAGATTTAAAAATTCATATTAAAAGACTACCTTTTTAATAATGATTATTCTTTATCACTGCTCTTATTAATTCATGATTTTGTTATTTAGTAGAGATGGAAAGTCAAATTTCCACAAAAGCCAGTCTTCTTCTTTTTTTAATTGAAATCTTTATTGGTACATTACATATACACATCATGGTTGCACTCCACAATGAAGATTTGTACCAGTATGAGACACAACTTAATTCTCATTTTTTCCCATAGTACTACCCACCCTACCACTCCACTCATATACATAAAATTTGTTTCCATTATTTTTGTTATAATCTCATTATTTTCCCCCTCCACCCTATTTTACTTTGAGTATTTTCTATTCACAATATATGAAATACAATTCTAACACTCATTTACATCTTCTTTTTCTCATACCAGAGAAAAGATGAGATATTTACTTATCTGTGAACTATTTATTTCACTTATGAGGATATCTCAAGGTATGTCCATTTAAGTAGAAATGATTCACACTTATCATGTTTTATGACAGAGTAATACTCCATTTTGTAGAAGAATCACAGCTTTTTTTATCCAGTCTCTAGTTGATGGACATTTGGGTTGTTTCCAAGACGGAGCAATCACAAACTGAGCTGCTATAAACATGGGTGCACACATGTCACTGTGATTTGAGTCTTTTAATTATTTTGTGTATATACCTAGCAGAGCGATGGCTGGGTCAAATAGGACCTCCAATCATAGCTTTTTGAGGAATCTCCAAACTGATCTCCACAGGGGTTGTACAAGTCTACAGTCCCACCAACAGTGGAGAAGAGTTTCTTCTTCTCCGCAGCCTCACCAACATTTATTGCTGGCTAATTCTGAAATGGCAGCCATTGTATGTGGAGTGAGATGAAATCCCAGTATTGTTTTCATCTGCATCTCTTGAATGACTAATGATGTGGAGCATTTCTTCATATGCTTCTTAGCTGCTCTTACTTCTTCCTCTGAAAAATATCTGTTCATTTCAGATGCCCATTTCTAAATTGGGTCTTTAAATTTGGGTGGGCTGATTTTTTTGAGCTCTTTATATATTCTAGATAGTAACCCTTTGTCTGAGGAACAACTGGTAAAGATTTTAAAAAGCCAGTCTCCTTTAGAGCTGCATGTACTTCTTTCAGCCTCCATCTGACTGACCCAATGTGATGTTCAATTAAAAAAAAATTGAAAATCTGTTTTCTGTCAAGTGTCCATATTATATCTTAAAAATCTACTGTTAAGAAAATGCCAGACTGGGCCGTGGATTTAGCTCAGAGGTTTTGGCAATTGCCTTGAAAATTCAAGGGTCCAGGTTTGATCCTTGGTAACCACATACAACAATAACGGGCATGGTGACTGATGCCCATCAGCAATCAGAACCACATATCACAGTGTTGGGCATAATGGCTCATGCCTATAATCCCAGCACTTGGGAGGCAGAGGCAGGAGGGTTGCTGAGTTTATAGCTGAGCTCAGGACCAGCCTGAACTACAAATCAAGATCCTGTCACAATAAAACTGAAAAAAATAAAAGAAGAAAGGAAGAAAAGAAAATTCCAGACAATAAATAAACATGTTCACATGTGCAAATGGCCATGATCCTTTTTAGTTCTTCTTCTCCTTTAAGACCTTGTGTACATTTCTGTCTCCCACTATGAGAGAATATGTATTTTCTCCACTAATCCTCAGAGAATATTTTATAAAAAATGAGTTAATAAAGGCATACAGTCATACTTATCTATATAAGCATCAGCATTGGACTGAAATATTGAAATAATTTATGAAGTTTTCATGAAGATCATTTGTAGCCCAGGAAAAGATCATTAACTCTACTAAATATGTTGAATAAATTAAGAAAACAGAACTCTTAATAATAACAGAGGACAATGTTGAGATTGTAACAAAAAAGTAAGGAAACAAATTTTATATATATGGGGGGGTGGTAGGGTGGGTGGGGCTATGGGAAAAAATGAGAATTAAGTTGTGTCTTATACTGGTACAAATCCCCATTATGGAGTGCAATCATGATGTGTATATTTAATGTACCAATAAAGATAATTAAAAAAATAATAACAGAGGAAATTTTGTTTTTATTAAGTGACTGTACCTAAAGTTCCCAGAAATATTTCATTTTAAATCTCCACTAAAATTTTCATACAGTCAATATTAAATGTTCACACATTAAAATGAATTTTAACATCATTTTCTCTCATTAATTTTCTAAAGAAATTATATAAATGTATGCTCCTCAATACAAATTATTATTATGGAAATGTGATTGGGGCAGAAATATGCTGTATAATTTAAGTCATTACTGTGACTTCACAATTTTCCAATTCGCTAGAAATTTAAAAAATAGATACACTCTTGTATGGATGCATTGTTTTTGGGCCCAAAATATCAGTCATTTACTTCATTTATATTATTAGTTATATGTGTGGATAAGTTCTTTGATTAGGTAACAGAATATAGTGAGGGCTACTGGAAGGAGTAAAGTATAACTCTGATAATTTAAGAGCATGGGTTTAATAGTCTAGCAAAGTGGTACATTCTTACATCAACAATAATACTCAGCGAATGCTAGGTGAATCTTGATCAGATGGCACAAATAATCTGGCATAATTTAAAAGGCAAGTGTGAATGTACACTTGTACAGTCTCTGAAGTGTTAAACAGAAGTATTTTTTTTGTGAAAAAGTTAATCCTAAGGAAAACCTCAACACAAAGATCTTGGTCTTATTCCTTTTTAACCTGCTTGCTGTTTTATTTGTCAGCTATTCTATATCTCTAAACTAGATCTCTAAGAGGATCCGTGTAAAAAAGGAGAATGAATTTTATAGGAGAATTTTGCAGTTTTATTTTGGCCACCCTGAAATCGGGTGGTTTCATTTGAGAAAGTTATCAAGTTTCTCTGAGTCTTACTTTCTTTAATGTATAGGTTATCTTACAGTTATGTAAAAGTTAATGAACAGAGCTTGATTTCAATAGGCTTGTGAAGATTATATAGAAAATGGTATTAAAAATGCCTAGGACACAGTAAACATTCCATATTTTTGTGGGATTGAATAAATCAAAAGGATGAAGCATTGTAGTTTTATGTCGTATCCAATCACATGAGCATCCCTGTAACTATCTACTGTTTTTACCTGTCTATCTATCATTTGTCTATCTCTCTATTTAGCATCAGCTCATGTGGAAGAAGTCAGATGAGTCTCTTTGCAGGCCATTATAAAGATCTTGAACTTCAGCTTTGCAGAGATGACAAACCACTGAATCCCTTTCAGAGAGCAATGGTGGGACTAAATTCTGTATTTAGTAAAGATTATTTGGAATTGACTGGATCTATATGTTAAGAGTAGAAATCCAGGTAGCTATTTTGGTAGTTCATTATATTTTCCACCCTGCTTTTAAATTTGTTTGGCCTTGACATTTGCCTCTCAGTGATGGTATATAAGTGGAAGTAATAAGTCCAACTTTTGCAAGATTTTCCCTGGATTTATTTTCTCTTATTCCTGCGAAGCAGCATAAGAATACTGCAACAATCCAGTAGAAAAACAACCCTGTAGATAAAATCAACACCCGAGAGAATCAAAAGGAAATACAGAATTAGCTGAGTCACGAACAGTTTTTAGTAGCTCTTTTCTGCATGTCTGGAAGAGCTAAAGAGTACTTGAAAGAGCTAAAAATTTCTACCTCATTTACTTTTTCACAGCACCTTAGTTGTTCAGTTATCTCACTATATCTGAGAATTACTATCACATTTAATGTATTAGTTTCCCAATTGTTTTGTTTAAATCTTATATCCTCAAGCAAATATTTTTACCAGAACTTTTGTATAATGCTATTCCACATATATTTGCTGATTATTATTATTATTATTATTATTATTATTATTATTATTATTTTCTTTTAGGTGCACAAAATTAGTGAAGACTTTTGCCTTACACATATCCTCTAACAACTAGGGATCTAAATAAATTTTTGAACATATAACTCTTAATTAACAATGTCTAGAGCTGTGGTGATACTTTGGCCCTTTTTTCTTTCCCTCTCTTTTGCAAAGCACAGGCTGGTTGTCCCATTTTTATTTAATTCTTTGACTTAAAGTGATTAACGCATCATTTAAAAATGCATCCTTAACTAGTAAAATTCAGTGACAGGTTTCAGATTTGCAATTCTAGTAACAGTCATGATATATAGGATATATAATTTAGGTTATATGGTAACCTAAATTCCCCTAGCTTAATCATAAAAATATGATGATTTTTCAAGCAATTCTGTATTGGGTATATTTGTCAAAAAACAATCATTTATATTAATATTCATCCAATATCAATACAATAAAAGCCAGCTAAATGATTTTAAATTTTCTAGTAGCTAGATTAGAAATAGGTTTAAAAAAATCAAAATAATTACAACAATGTATTTTCATTGATGTGATATAACAAAATATAGTATCACTTAAGCATGACACTATATAAAAACTATTGATACATTTTAGGCCTTTTTCTCTTACAATGCTTTTACAAGGTGGTATATAGGTTAATTTCACATAAACTTGTCATTTTGGCAATTTGTAAATTAAGTTCCTAACAGAGATAACTAATATTTTAATTTCATAAAATTTACATCAGAAAAATTAGAATTCAATTATAAGATTTAAATTAATAAAATTTAAATTTTAAATTAAAAATTTAATTCATACCATCCTAAACTTAGTGCAATTGCTCAACAGATATATGTAGCTAGAAGTCAGTATGTCAGATAATATAGCAATTTCCTATTACCTTCATAGATCTAAAAAAACTTTATGACATCCTAAAGAGTTATCCATATCTCTTTTTCTTTGTCTCAGAAGGATATTTTTATTATGCAAAGTCCTCTCATCAGTCCCTTTATTTTGTTCCTGAGAAAAAGTACCCAAAAACTGAAATTAGAAAAGAGTCATGTTTTTGCTTACAGTTTTACTTTGTTCCATCCATTTGGACCAGCAGGCTACGAAATAGCAGTGGCCAGAAAGCCAAGAGAGAAGTGAGGGGTAGAAAACAAGAATATAACCTCTTGGACCATGGCCCCACAAATCCACCTCTTCCTACCTGACCCACCTCCTGACAGTGCATTCAGCTGCTAAACTCACTACACATTGATACACTGGTGAGTACAGAGGGCTCCTGAGTTGATCATCTTTAAAACACAGGAGTTTAGAAGAACACTTTAGATTTAAACCATAATAGTCAAGCAATGTCCTTATAAAGATTAATGAACATTTCATAAGGTAAACTGTATTTAGTTCATCTCTGAGAGATGTCAATCTCTTAACAGTTTGAGTGTTGCTGAGAAATCCTAGTCCAAAGTCTCCTCAAGGCAAACTCTTAAAAATGAGTCCTTAGAAAAATCAATAAGAAAGGTAAATATTTCCAATATACAATGCCCAAAACAGGAATACCGTGCTATAAAAGAATTAGGTCAAAATATGACTAAAAACCAGTAGAGCAAGTATCGAAGCTGGTAGATGAGTGTTTGGCACCTGAAAAGGCTATTGCAAGGTGTGAGCTTCAGAGGCTGGGGTGGTCCTGTCCCTAGTGCCCTTCTCATTGTAGTTCGCATGTCCTTTCTTGGGGTGGGTAGTTGGTCTGCCATCTTACTGTTTATAGCTTTCTTTAGCCAATATTTCATGTAATTGGCATTTCTAACTTCTAGCATCTCCACAGTACCTCCAATTTTACTCTCAAAGCTTTATGCATCACTCCCTCAGTAGTAAGTGACAGGGACTCCATCAGATATTTTTGCATGATATATGCAGTTTTTGTTTGAAACTTGAGTGGAAATCTCTATGACATTCTAACTCTTGAATTCTACATGCTCAAGACAACAGCATCATGTAGAGAAAACCAGAGTCAACTACTGGTTTGAGCAATAGGTTGCCACCCTTGCTTGGACAACAGCTGTAGAGGCTTCTAAATGCTGAGATAGCAGAAGACAGTGAAATGATTCCTGGAGAACCAGCAGTGCGGTAGCCTTTTCTTTCATAGACACCAATGGATTTTTTTTTTTTTTTTTTTGGAGACAGGGTCTCACTTTGTAGTTCAGGCTGGCTCTGAGCTCAGCCTCAAACTCACATCACAGCAATCCTCCTGCCTCTGCCTCCCAAGTGCTAGGATTACAGGCATGAGCCACCATGCTCAGCACTGTGGTATGTGGCACTGATTGCTGCTGGGTGTGAGTCTCCACACCCAGTATTGTTATGTGGCTACTGGGGATTGAACCTAGGACCTTGCACTTACAAGACAGGCGCCAGAACCACTGAGCTATATCCCTGGCCCACCAATGGATTTCTTTTCAAATAAAAGTTTAAAGCTTTGAACACTTAGAATTTGTGATACGGGGGTGTACTTGAGTTTTGAAATGTCCTTTTAGCATCATTCCTATAGTCATCATACAAAGTATTTTGGTTCTTCATAATGTCAGTCTCTTCTGCAATCATGAATTCTTTGCTCCAACTTTGCAGATCTTTCTTCTCTGGAGAAACTACAAAGTTGTCAAAACATTTGACTCACTGTTGTCTCATATTTTTCCTTTTGGAAGTTGGAACGATCTGAAGGATTTGTTAGGACTGTTGTGACCCATGTATACTCATTTACTATTTTTTATGCAACAAACGACCACAAAGGTAGTGGCTTTAAATGACTCAAATTGCTGATCTTGTGACTAGCTCTGGAAGACAGAGACTAGCATCCCTTTTTAGACTCAAATTAATAAATTAGCACAACTGAGTTCTTCCTGGAGATTTTAGAATCTCGTACCAACTTGTAGAACTCATGAGCATTTCTTGGTTAATGGTCTTTTCTTTCATCTTCAATGTTTTATGATTTCAATTATTTTTCCCACTTCTGTTGCTGTCCCCTTTCCAAATTACTCTTCTAAGTTCCCTGTGCCTTACATAAGCCTAGAAGGATAAAAAAAAATTTTCTGTGATAGATGACATAAACACAGTTTCTGAGTAGTATATTGTAGACATATTAGGGCTTGTTATTCTATTTACCATATTCCCAATTGACACCAAGGATAGAAGCATACTAGAGTTAGTTGAAAACTGTGAAGAAGAAGAAAAAAAGGAAGAGGAAGAGGAGGAAGGAGAAGAAGAAGAAGAAGAAGAAGAAGAGGAGGAGGAGGAGGAGGAGGAGGAAGAAGGAGAAGAAGAAGGAGAAGGAGGAGAAGAACAGGAACAAGAACAAGAACAAGAATGAGAAGGAGAAAAGTGGTTTCACAGAAGGGAACAATAGAAGATTCTAACTTCTGAGGTAGTAGAGGGTTTATAACATTTTAGAAACTGGAGACCTGGGGAGCCAAAGTTTATTTAAGCATCTGAATTCAAATTGCCAGTCACTCAGACATGAAGTTATTGTATCTCTAAGGACGGTGTTTCTTCCTTCGTACTTGAAATATTCACGTGGAGATGCGTCTTTAGAATGATTACGAATCTATCCGAAGTGAACAGTTAGCAGTAATCATGGGGTAGGGAGCGCTTTGATTACAGGGTCAGAGTTGAGTGGCTTCAACTTTCTCCTCAGGGTTTTTTTATGTTTGTTAGTCACCGTGTGTTAAAACCACAGCACTCAATTAGCAAGAGAAATTCCCTGTGAGTGATATCCCCAGCTTGACATGTGTGATTCATCTTCCCTTCTTCGTGTTTAACACCTTTGTCAATCAAGACACTTAAATTTCTTATTTAAGGGCTTCCAGGTAGAACAATCAAGCACAGCCCATGTGCTCTGAATAAATATTATATTTTATGTACACAATAGGCTAGTTGCCATAACTAGGTGTATATTATATATTGAAATAAGAGAATGAATCCCTTCATATGAGCACTTTTATCTCCATTTATCAAGTACAAGTGGCAAATTAAAGCAACTTTTATTAGTTTCCCAAAAGTGTGAGAGGAAAAATATTTATATGAGTATGTGTGACACTGAATTATATTCATATATCTCTAAAATCTACCTTCATTTATTTTTCACTGATAAGAAAGTCTTCACTGACAGCTGTGCCAACACACTAATTAGCTCTCTGTTGCAGAATTTTCAGGATGATTCCACATACAACCTTTTCTCTTTATTATCAGGCAGGCTGACAAGTCTATGTCATGTTTAAATGCTGATCAAACATGATTTTTAAAAAATCCTTCATTTAGCATTATTTTGGATAACTAAGCATAACAAATTTTGGACTTTTTGCTTTCATTGTCTAATTTTGTCAGATACTTTCCTTCAGACTAAATAGCAGTTTTTGTTTATTAGTTTCTACTTAAACACTCCAACAAATAACTTCTATATTAATTTATATAACATAAGAATCATACATGCTCTGCCAAGATTTACCTGAGTGGTTCCCATGTCTCCATGGTGAGCACAAGATACCAAGTCTAATCCCTGTAACCACACACCACAATGCTGGGCATGGTGGCTCATACCTGTCATCTCAGCACTTTGGAAGCAGAGACAAAGGGATTGCTGTGAGTTCAAGGCTGGCCTGGGCTATATAGTACATAGTGAGCTCAGGATCAGCCTGAACTACAAAGCAAGACCTTGTTTCAAAAAAAAAAAAAATAGTTGTAAATTCCCAACATATTTAGAGAACTCAGTGAATAATGTGTGTGTGTGTATTGTGTGTGTGCTTATTATTAACATATATATATATATATATATATATATATATATATATATATATGTTTTGTGTGCTTATTTTACTTGTTATAATTATTTTTGGAAACAATGTCACCCCATGTAGCCTACTCTGCAATGGTAAGACTCCTGTTTCATCCTCTTAAGGTTGGAATTACAGGGGTATACAACCACACCAAACTATACTTTATATTTTACATAATGAAAGAAGATATGAATTTACATGTGAAAATAAGAAAGAAAACTATTAGTTCCTCTTTTTAAATAACATTTTAGAGTCTGCAAAATGTATCATAAAACAATAATATACTCTATATCATTTTTAGTAGTCATAAAACTAAAAAATCAGAAATATTAAAATGCACTGAAAAAAGGTACTAGAATTTTTAATGAATGTACTCATGTTTATTGCATTCTGTATCCATAGTAAAGTGACAGCTGTCTACTCCTTGATTTCAAATGTGGTCTGTAATATCTTTTGGCCAATAAAATATGAACAAAAGCAAAATAGTTATAGATAACTGAGACAATAAGTAATTCATAAAGAAGTATTTTTCTCTCTGGTATATAAAATTCAAATGTGACACTAATAATCTTATCACTAGGGGGTTTTGGGAGAAGAAACTATTTTCTAGCCAAATGTACAAAATTTAAATAATGATCTTTTAATAACTGAGTTTTAGAAAGATATGCTATAGACTGAAATCTAGACTAACATAACTGATATATACTTACACTTACATTTAATACCTTTCCTGTAATTTTCTAGCTGTTATCATTTAAATTTGGTCAACTGATTTAACTTAATTACAATATTACTATTTTTAAATAATTACTTTAATTCCAGTAACTGAACTACTCTAGGCACTATCTTTAGTGTTTTATAACACAGACATTTACTTATTTATGAAAAACTTGTTGGAAGTTGTTAGTCCCTATATACAAATGAGGAAATGGTAATTCAAGAGAATTATGTTTTAATAGTCAGTCAGTACAGATGTGAATTCTAATTCTCATATTTATAATGTAACTTTTCTCTCTTTGACATAGTTTCACTTTATCACATTTAGGAGCTACATTTTAATATTTATCAAATAAACACATAGGTATCTGTTCTTAGTAGTTTTTGTGACGATTAAATGAAATAATGTGAATAAATTCCATACAGATTCATTCCAAAATGACTTGGTCCAAAAAATACAGCTTAAGAGAAAAGAGAGATATCAAATGTATTGTCTTATACAATCATTTTTCACAAATTATCTTAGATCTTTCACCAATTTTAATCATACATTTAATCAAAAATAACATACATTTTTAGTGTAGAAAAGTCTAATTAAAATGCATAACAAAAGAAAAACAAAAACATAATTAAAAAATGTTTATGTGATGTGGCCATTTCTTTATATATTAGCTAATGATTACTATGTCATTATCTGAGACCTAACAAATAATTATAATGTATTTTGCATAGTAAATACCTTGTGCTTCATTTTGTAAAAAGAGAAAGTACTGAGAATTATACATTTTTATACATGATCATTTATGGAAAAACTGGAGAGGGAAAAGATAAGGGAATTAGGTAATATTAAAAATTAGGCACTTTCTTCTGTTTTTGCAATTTCTTTTCAATTCTCACCCAAATCTAACACACACACACACACACACACACACAAATACAAAATTCCACACTGAATTTGGAACAAAAACTTTTGTGAAAGAAACACAGAAATAAGTGAAATAAACTCAGAAAAGTTATTTTTAAATTTAGCAATTATAACAAAATTCTACTTTGAGAAATAGGACAGCTGGAATGATGCAACAAACTGATACATCATTTCCACAGACTGCTGCATGGCTGTGAAGGAGATCACGGCCTTTAGACGAGCAGCACTGGACGAGTCTGCATGAGGTGACAAGGAAGGGAAAGCCATTCTCTGCAAGGCTACATGGTGCATCTATTTGTGTAACATTTTAAAAATGATTACATTTCAGAATAGAGAACTGATTAGAGATTTAGGTGGGAGTAGGCATAAGTCATAGGAAATATATTATTTTTAAAAATTT
>PVIR01011509.1:0-47018 GCA_004026965.1 Petromus typicus
ATCGCATCTTTTCTCTGGTATGAGAAAATAAAGATGTAATGAGTCCTAGCATTGTATGTTATATATTGTGAAATAGAAAATGCTCAGTGTAAATAGGGTGAAGGGGGAAAATGTTGAGATTGTAACAAAAAAGTAAGGAAACAAATTTTATGTATATGGGGGGGTGGTAGGGTGGGTAGGGTTATGGGAAAAAATGAGAGTTAAGTTGTGTCTTATACTGGTACAAATCCCCATTATGGATTGCAATCATGATGTGTTTATTTAATGTACCAATAAAGATAATAATAATAAAAAAAATTATTCAGCCATTGTGTAGAAAGTGGGGCGGGACCTGCGGCTCCGAGCTCCTGTTGCTCGGCTCTGCGACCGGCCAGGGCGCTGCCAACAGCAGCCAGGGAGGACAGGAGACTTGGAGCAACTCAGGGAACCACTGCTCCGAAGGCCCAAAGCACACCTGCCCTCAGTTCGTCTCCTGGCGGCCAGCAACTTCGGAGCTCGCAGAACCGAGGCCTCACCAGGCCTCACCTCGGGGCCCAGCGTGGAGCAGGGAACAGGAGAAAGTGAAAAGCTGCCCCTGCCATGGCAGCCAGAGATGTTATCCCCAAAGGAGGGGAGCTGCACACACAGACGGGGCTGCGGCAGGCTGGGGTGGCCAGGCTGGGCCAGCATCCTCCAGCCCTATGTGTGTCCTGCGTCCAGTCTTCGCCAGTGGACAAACTCCCCGTGTGCCCCATGTCCCTCTGCACCAGCATCATGCACTGCCTGGCAGAGCTGAGTGCCCAGCAAGGACTGCAGGGCACTCCAGAGCCGCTGTCCTGGGGCAACAGGGGGCAGAGCACACAGTCTACTCTGCTTGCATCTGCTCTGACTAAAACTATGGGGAGAAGGTGGCGAGGCCATCATGGGTGCTGTCAGTGAGTTTACTTGTGAGTTGTATTGTGTCTCCTGTTGAAATATAAAGTAAAACTAAAATATTCAAGTCCATCCACCACCCAGGCCCAGTGGGACCAGGGTGAAAGACACTATTGTCCTTTACAGGATGTCACCAGCTGTCTGTGCAGCAGCACAGGAATCTTCCCAGGCCCCAGAGAAGGATCAGTACATCATCAAGTGGGAGGCTGAGGCAGGAACATCTTGAATCTGAAGGCAGCTTAGGGCATAGAGCAAGAGGTTATCTCAAAAATCATAGAAAACAAAACAAGGGGAGCCCATGGAATTCTGACTGTGTCACCTCCCTGATGCCGTGGAGATGTGACCTGGAAACCACCCTGCTGCTGCTGCCCCAGACTCAGGAACAGCGTGGAGCTCAGACAATCGACTCAAGTAACGTCCTTCTGCCTGGGCCTCCAGGAGGGAGATGATCCGGAAGACGCCAGAGGCCACAGCCACAGGGTGGTTGGTTTGCAAGGATGACCTCAAGGCCCGTGACAGGACTGTCCCTTTTGCAGGGGAGACAGACTGGCCTCTCCCGTCATCCTCACCTGGGCCAGGTGTGCCTGCACCACAGATGAGCTGGGCGGGCAGTGGCTGCCCGTCTGGCCGGAGGCAGAGCTGGGCACGCCTGCGCCACCCCTCTCCTGGAGCAGCACGGATCCTCCTGCCGCTGCCAGGTCTACAGTAGCATCCAGCCCCGCAGGAGGCCCACAGAGCACAGGACTCCAAGTGAGAGCAGGGCACCATGACCCTGAACCAGGACGAACATACAGTTCTGACCACGGGGATCGCTGTAGCATTTCCTTCTCACTGTCTGTATCCTGGGTAAAAAAAAAAAAAACCAACTTCATGAATACTTTATCGACTGAAGCTTCGCACATCACCCCTTTCCAATACAAATACCTCATTTCCGCGACACCACAACAGACCCAGGCCACTGTCTCCCACAAGATGCAAGGAGGGGGTTGAGGATTTAGCTCAGTGGTTCCAGCATCTGCCTGGCAAGAGCAAGTTTCCAAGTTCGAACCCGGGAACCACATACCACAGTGCTAAGCGTGGTAGCTCACACCTGTGATCCCTCAGGAGGTGGAGGCGGAAGGATTGCTGTGAGTTCATGTCTTACGTGGTGAGCAAGAAGCCTGAACTACAAAGCAAGACCCTGTCTTAAAAAAAAAAAAAAAAAAAACCAAGATGCAAAGAGGAAAATTCTCCCTTCTGTGTGGACAAGGGTCAGGCCTCAGGACCCTGGTGGGGCTTGCACGGCAGGAGGGAAGGATTTCCAAGTTCCCACACCTCAGACTTCCTTACTGGGTCAGCAGGAAGCGACCACTGTGTCACCAGGAAGGGCGGAAGAAAAGCCTACTCCTTCTTCCAGAGCACAGACCAAGCCGTCAGCACTCAGCCCTCCCCTGCTGGGTTCCTGTGTAAGTTGTGTCATTACATAACTGGGAATACCCAGCCCTGGATGGTGGCCCCCTAATTAGGGACAGCAAGATAGCCACAAACGTCCCAAACACAAGGCTGACTTGGCCCAATGGCAGCATTAGAGGGGACGTTGACTTGTGGGTTTGCTTCTCTACAACGTTAAGGACACTTTGAACCCACAGAAAAAGCCAGACTCCAGTGATGCCGGTGAACACTCCACTGGACCCTCGGCAGTCTCTTATTCCTCCTTCCCGTGCTCCTGCTGAACTTCAGAATTACTGGAGAGTAAGTTGATGTCACCATGATACTTCATTCCCAATGGTGTCTTCTAAGGAAAAGGACATTTTCTGACATAACCAGAACTCATCACACCCAAGACAGTTAGTAATGACCAATATTGAGTATTAGGAAACATACACAGTGCATATGTGAATGTCCCACCCATTCAGGACACTATCGCATATCATGGCGTCCTCTCCATACCTGAGTCTCTCCCCTGGAGCCGCTTCCTGCTTCCTTCAGCCCCTTGCTGTGGCACATTTCCAGGGAGAGTGAGCTGGTCATTCTGCAGACACCTACCAGTCTTCCTGGCATGATCTCACTGTTCTACACAGGTGAACTCTGTGTCCTCGTGGTGAGTCAGAGGAAACACAGGCCACTAAATATTTAATGCTGTACCCTTCACCCTGAGTCAGAGCCCAAAGCCCGTGATGTCAGTTTCTCCAGTGATGCTGATGTTGACGAGGTCTTCACTGACACCTGGGCTTTCCACACGGAGGCGGAATCGAGTCCTACACATTTCACCTGACCCTGTGCGAGTGAGGGAAGTCTGCCCCCAGCAGGCATCATGAAGGACACTGGGAGAAGAGACGCCATCCAGAGATCTTTGGGGACACGCAGAGGCTGCAACTGACACTTCGTGTTACACATACAAGGGAGGAGCCCTCAACACACTACAAGGCCTCCATCATCCCTGGGGTGTCTGGGAAAACCGAGAGTTGAGAAGTCAGACTAGGACTAGAATCCAAAGAGGCAGAATGTCAAGTGAAGCCTGAGACATCATTCTGGACGCCAGGGAGCCAAGAAGGACATGTGAGGAGCCGCGGAGACGCACTGCCTGGAGCCAGCAGAGACACTGCAAGGAAGAGCAGACGAGCTGCACACAGGCTTCTCTGGGGCCGACATAACAGCACAGGGAGGGCTCACTTGCTGGTGCAGCCTTGAGTGGAGCCTGCTCTCTCCTGTATCCACAGGACCATGGGGGCCCCCAAGGGAGCTGCCCTGGGGACAGAAGGACGAGCCCCACACCAGAGGGAAGAACCCACAGAAAGGCTTGCTCAGTGTGGGAGGGACTATGTGATGCACATGTGTGCATGCATGTGTGCAAGCATGTGCATGTATGTGTGCAAGTGTGAGATTTGCCTGGCCTCCGAGTATCTTCATATGACCCAGGTGCTCTGTGGTGATTTCTGGGGCCTCCTCTGCGGCATCCAGTGGCCCCACAGCTCTGTCCCTCACTTCTCAACTAAATTACAAAGCATTTTCTTTAGCTTTCTAGGCGAGAAGAGTTCTGGACAGTCTCATGTGCCATATCCTATGGATAACTGGGACATTGGGTCACTGAAGCACTTAGTAAAGACAATAAACTCACTGTGTGGTGGAATTTAAGAAAAGCACGGTCTGTGGGAGGGATTAAAGTAAGCCATCTGTAAAACTGGCCAGAAGAAAGCAGAAACTGAGAAGACCTCTAACTATGCATTTGTATAAAGTGGAAACTATGCTAATTTTTATAACCATAAAGTAAGAGATTTCTTTGGTTCAATCAGTTGTAACTCTGGGAGCTCCTAAATATTTTGGGGCCAAAGTCTCAGCAGCTAAACTCTTAACAGTGTTAGAAACTGAGCTTTTTCAGCCCAGGACCAGGGCTCTACCCTAACCTTATGTCCCCATGCCATCTGCTGGGGCCCTGTCCCCCAACTTCCGCCTGTCTCCACCATCCTCCTCCACCATCCACAGGGGCAGGCTCCATATACACCATAGACCCCCTCCTCCGTCTCCTGTCCATCTCATTCTGCAGGATCCTGGAAGAGCGGTGTCCACCCTGCCTGACAGGACAGCGTCCACCTCCCACACTGACAAGCCTATGTCCACCTGGCTGCCAGAGACTTGATCTTAAAAACACAACTCCAACAGGTCGGTCCTCTGGGAACTGAGCAGCTTTATGGTGTCCAGGAGCAGACTGGCCCCTCCCACACCTGTGGCACCTGCTCTGCACCCGTTGCCCCACCACAGACCCTCACTTCCCTGTGTCCCAGCAGTGCCATCATACCAAGAGAACTGATGGCTCCTGACTCAGGGAGTGGCCCAGGGAGGGCTCTGCATCCTGGTGACCTGACTGCAGCCCATGCTGAGGGGCACCTACATCTCTGTGTGGCCCAGTGCCCAGTGCCCCTGCCCAGGCTCCTCTGCCCAGGAAGCCCAAGGTCCTGGAATGAGCTGCAGTACTACCTGGTAAAGAGCCAGAGTCGTGCGGTGAGCTGTGACCCTGGCTCCCTGACGGAGGGGCGAGCTGCAGACATCCACATGGCAACCAGCCAGCAGGACGCCACCCAAGCGCTAAGGGCTCAGCCTACAGAAACTCTCCTCCGGAGTGGTCCTGGGCCACAGTGCCCGCCGGACACCTTATGCAGTAACGGAGCATCGCATAAGGACCAGCCCAAAGGGGACTGCGACAGAGTGCAGATCAACATCCGGTGAGCTCCAGAGGGCCCCGGGCTCCAGCCCAACACACTGGCACCGCAGGAGTACCCTTGAGCGGCTCAGGGACATGGGCAGGGGAGGCAATAGAGTCCATCCACAGCCCAGCCCCATCCTGAGCCTCCTCTGACAGGCCAGGCTCTCCAATGTGGGGACAGGACCCAGGAGGGACACATTCCTCGCCCTGGTGCTAGGTTTATCAGCACAGAGGAGCCAGGTCGCGGCAGACCGGCAAAGGCAGAACTGGTGCTACACAGCGCCCCCTGGGGGCAGCCGCTGCAGTGTGGCGCCGGTTGAGGCGGGTTTTCCTGAATTTCTTCCCTTGTGTTTGTGTGAGGCGCTGGAATCCAGGGCCTTGGGCAGCCTAAGCAAGTGCTCTACCTCTGAGCTGCTCTCCTAGCCTTTTAAATATTTTATTCTGAGGGCCGGGGATATAGCTCAGTGGTTCCAGCACCTGTAAGGGCCCGGTTCGATCCCCGGTAACCACATAACAATAGTAGGTGTGAAGACACACCCAGCAGCAATCAGCACCACATACCACAGTGCCGGACGTGGTGGCTCACGCCTGTAATCCCAACACGCAGGAGGCAGAGGCAGGAGGATTGCTGTGATGTGAGCTGGAGGCTGAGCTCAGGACCAGGCTGAACCACAAAGCAAGACCGTGTCTCAAAAAAAAAAAAAAATTTTATTCTGAGACAGGGTTTTGCTAAGTCAGGAAGTTGCCCAGGTGAGACTCAAACTTGCAGCCATCCTGCCTCAGCCTCTCTCTCAGTGCTAGAGTGACAAAATTTACTGCACCTGTGAATACGTAAAATTTTTTTCACTTTTTGAGGCAGGGTCTCACTTTGTAGTTAGGCTGGCCCTGAACTCACTATGTAGCCCAGGCCAGCCTCGAACTCACAGCAGTCCTCCTGCCTCTGCCTCCCGAGTGTTGGAATTACAGGCATGAACCACCACGCTCCGCTCCTAGTCCCTTCTTTCTCCACCTTAACCATCTATTTGATTCCTTGGGACTCCAGAGTCACTTAGGAGTCCAGAAAAATCAGGAAGATGCTTTATCTGTACAAAGGTAAAGGGCAGATGATAGAAAGCTGCCCCTAGGGAGGCAGGAGCTCTGGAAGGTTGGGTCCTCCTTGAGCCTATCTCAGCCCCGCCGGTGCTCGGGGCTGTCTAGATGGGTTGCAAGCCACAGGAGCTGGCCAGGCACTCTGCCTCTGTGCACAGTCCTTCAGTGGGCTGTGTGTGCTGTGCTTCCTTCTGCCCGCTTGTCTTCATCAGGGCCTTACCTTGGGATGGCAAGTTGGCTACGAGGAGCTTGGCAGTCAAGGCCACTTCGAGTTAAGGATTATGGAGATGAGTGTGCACCCAGTGCAGCAATAAATGACCCTAGATGGGCCACACAGCGGTACCTCAGTTCTCGAACTTGATCTGTTCTACAACTTTGAAAAAGATGATCATGTCTGTGTCTGTGCGGGAAAGATGGCTGCAGTTGTGTCTGTCACTGGATGCAAATTTGCAAATACAAACAAAATTTTGCCAAATGTTCCTGTCTGCAAACCAAATTGTTTGTAAACAAAAGTATTTATGAAGCTAGGTGCCACTGTACATATTTTTATATACTAAATAAGATGCTCCTTTAAATTAGATAGGTGGCTCCTCCCCCTTGGTCTCCTCTGCGCCTTGTCGGAGGTGCAGAGGGGCTGTTGCCTTGGTTTTGGGCCCCTGGCTTCCTCTGTGCCCTGCATGTCACATCCTCAGGCCCTCGATCCAGGTCCCGATGCCATTTAGTACTTTCTTTATCTGATTCTTTTTTTTCTCCCGAGACAGGGTCTTGCTTTATAGTTCAGGCTGGCCCTGAGTTCAGCCTTGAACTCACAGCAGTCCTCCAAGTGCCTCCCAAGTGCTGGGATTACAGACCTGAGCCACCACACCCGGCACTATGGTATGTGGTACTGATTGCTGTTGAGCATGAGTCTCCATGGCTGGCATTGTTGCATGTGGTTACCAGGGTTGAACGTGGGCCCTTGCACTTGCAAGATATGTGCCAGAACCCCTGAGCTAAATCTCAGGCCCTCTGACTTTTTCATTTCTCTCCATCCTTGTTCCTTTAATTGCTCCCCCCAGTGAACTTTTAGCTCTTCCTGGTCAGAACTAGCCAATAAGCCTTACGAGCCCTCCTAATCTTTCCCGGCCTACAGACTCCTGCCTATACATTAACCTTTAAATTTCACTTTGGAGTTAAATGATAAGTTGGAATATAAGGACTTCTGTGCATCTGTGATGCCAAAAATCCATATGTTAGATGCATCTGTCCCCCAGGGAATCAAGTCTTGTAATATCCAAAGCCGAGGAGAAGACCCATCAGAGGCTGGTAACGACAGGCACTTGCAGGTTTGTGCTCCATGCTCCTGGTTCTGTCCTGACAATCCTCACGAGCAAATCTAATTACACATGCCCACGCATTTGGCATTCCAAGTGGTGCCACTCTGATAATTAAAGAAGAACATGGTCACCTGAGAAACACCTCCTCAACAGTACATTCTGTTTTACTTTTAAGACACATCCCTGAGGAACCCATGGGCAGTGCTGGAGGCCTCTGGCCGGTGCAGACCCACTGTGCCCACCTGTCACCGGTCACCATGCTCAGCAGGCTCCACGAGCCGAGGCTGCCCTGGGGTCCTCAGCCAATAAAACACTCAGCACACAGCCGCCCCCGCTGCTCCAGCTGTGGATGCATAATGAAGAAACAAATTACCCGTTTTCCAACAGTGCAATAAAGCCAGACTCGCCGCCAGCCCGTGGAGCCCTCCTGTCTCCAGCTGCTGTAATCAAGCCACTGCTCCAGGTCTCAGAGCTCTGTCCCATCAGACCAGCTCAGAGGAAGTTCAGAGCCTCCCTCTTGGCCATCCTCCTGCAGGAGAAGTGCGCAGAGGAGCTGACATCTAAAATCCACTTCTACAGGCGCCGTCAGTGGAACCAGAGCAGTTTGCTGGTTTATTACCTTACTAAAATATGTGCACCTAGCTATCAGTTTTATTCCATTTGGTGCAAATGGTTTTTTCCCAATCTTCCCTCAAAGTCTGGGCCAGACTTGATCGAACATAAGTGGCTTAAAGGCAAACTGTGCTGCTCCCTGGAGTTGGCTGATGCCAGGCTGGGGCAGAGGATGCACAAAGTGAGTCTGGAACATCTTACAGAGCCACATGCTCCTAGTAGGGGAATGTGCACAGAACATGAGAGTCAGCCCGTAGGGACTCCTGCTGGCCAAGCTGGACACAGCTGAGTGTCCAAAGGAACAGTGACTGGGATGGCTAAAAGTGGAACAAGAGACTTCACACCAGATCTGGAGAGCGGGCCAGAGACTCTTCTTTACAGAAGACGCCAGTTACTCAGTACAGGAAGAATCCTTTGCAACCACCACAAAAATAACCGATCCAGGCAATGACTCAGCAGCGGACACAAGAGTTATTAAATGAAAGACTAGAGTATCAGGTCGGCCCCAGTGTCTGCAGATTAGATTTTAATCAGAGAGGCAGATGGTGCCCCACAATGGAGAAATCCAGTCCCTGTCCCCTTTACCAGCCCTCACCAGAGGCACACAGCCATTACCAGTGAAGGAGACTGGTACCATGACATCACCTGCATCCTGCCAAAAACATGGAGCCTAAATCACTGTACAGTGGAAGAATTCGGATGAACCCAAGGAGAGGAGCGCATTATAGACATGGACCGTTTAGATCAATCAGGAAGACCCAAGTTAGAGAGCCTTTGCACTCAGGAGACTAAGACCCTGATGTTAAAGACAACAGTGGTTTGGGGGGAAACAGCCATAATGGACATTATGAGAGGAAGTGAGAATGTCTATACCTGGGCCATATCATCGTATGGATGTGTGAATATCCCTGTTGCCCATTGTGTGAGGGTTCTGTAAGAATGGCCTTCTGCTTGTGACATGCAGGCTGAGGTGTCTATGGGCGAAGTGTCCTAAGGCCTCCAACTAACTCAGTTTGTGCAGGGTAAAAGCTGAGAAAAAGACAGCAAAACACGCGCAATGTGACTGAGCGTCCAGCGCAGCCAGTGAAGACAGCAGGGTTCACACTACACAGAGCCTGCAGCTGGGAAGGCTTTAAAGTGTCCAGAATGGAGCCGCAGAGAGACCACAGGCTGGGCCTGCCTCCGAGCTTCGGGCTTGGCAGGGAATGAGCTAGATTCCTTTGACTTAAAGAAGACAGAATAAAAGAGCCATGATTTGAAGTCAAAACAGCACAGCACAAAACAGTGCTTACCCCACAAGTGCTGGCCTCGACCAGAACCAGGTCTAAGCACCCAGGAGCAGCTCCCACAGGTCACTTTGGCCCAGACACTGGGACGTGTAGGCAGGAAGTAAGCAGAAGAGGTGGCCGCTGCCCTGAGTGGCACCTGCTCCTCACTACTCCAGAGCAGAGGCCTCCCACAGCTTTCTAGATGACCAGGAAGAGGAGGGATCCCTGAACTTGACTGGCTCCTCGGGATTTGAGGGCAGGCAGTGGATGTTTCTCTTGGAAATAAATTCTGACTCTTCAGTGACATTTACCTGAGTAAATGATTGAGAACGGCCTGTTTTATAGCAGAGACTACAGTGGGGCTCCGCAGTTCAGATAGATCCATTCTGTTTTGTTTGTTATTTGATCTACAAAATATTTTAATTAGCTACTGACCAGCAAGTTAGGACAGTTCACAGAAAACTCCAGAGTTCCCCTGCTCAAGGGAAACTGGAGGATTTGGGTCCACATCCTCTCAGCACCAACCAGGTGGAGCTGCTGTGAGCTGCTCCAAGTGGAGAAGGTGTGACCCTGGCTCTCCACCAGCCTCACCACTCCATCTTCTGTCCACCGTGTGCTCGCTCATGTGATCGTTTCTGTTTTCTGCCTGGTCCTGGGCACGGCTGAGTTGGAGCTGGGACTCAGGGCTGTGAACCTCGGGAGGGAGCAGGATGGGGATCTATCCATGCAGTGTAAAGTACAAACCTGTGGTGTTTACTGTCGGTACCTGGAACAGCTTTCTGTGGGTTCATAGAAACATGGACTGTGCCTCCTGGTGCACAGCGTCTGCTTCCTCCTGCCCCAGTAGGGGACGGTGTCTCTCACAGGAGAGGTGACCTCCATCTCAGCACCGTGGCCAGCAAGGTGCCAGCTGTCCCCACTGCAGATGGCCCAGAGCCCCTCACCTGGCCGTGTCTGAGGCATGACAACACAGGGACCTCTCCCATCAGGGAGGCTGCTGCCCCCATGGCCCCTCCCACTCTGACCTGAGGTCGCCGTCTCCTCACTGCTCTGCCATCAGCCCAGTGAAGCCTGCCTCACCTGCACCACCCCATGGGCCCTAGTTGACCCCTCTCAGCATCCACAGTCTCAGGGACCTTCACTCCAGGCCATAGAAGCAGCCCCTGTACAGGTGGGGCCAGCGTGCCCGCAACTGTGTGGTCTCCCTCATCCCAGGGCATAGAGACACGCAGAGGAGCCTCTCCCCTGGGGAGCAACGGTGTCCTTGTCCGTGCAGGTTCCGGCTGACAGCCCTGTCCAACACCCGTCTTGAGACCCTACCTGGGGAGCAGACGGGAGATGCGCGCTTCGGCCAGCAGGGGGCACTGTGGCCGCAGCTCCTCGCCCGCGGCCGGGGTGGAGCCCGGCGGATCCCGCTGACTAGGGGTCCTGGTGTGGCTTCAGCTGTGTGTCGAGGTCCCCGGGGTGCTGGAAGGCTTGGCCGTAGAGGCGGAGCGGAGATCACGGGACTACGGCTGGAGTTCTGAGCCCGCGTCGAGGGGAGCAGAGCGGCCGTCCCGCGAGACAGGCATGGGCAGCACAGGGCAGGAGGGACCGGCCCTGGCCCTGCAGGAAGCAGACGCGGGGACACGGCCAGAGCTCAGCAGAAGGAGCCGTGCACCGCGGTCGCACGTGGGGCACTCCGAGACCGCTTGGGAACCAGGCCAAGGAGCCTGGCATGGGGAGCCATGTCCTCGTCCCCATGGACTATGCTGGGCTCAGCTACTCTGCAACCGCGCCATGGGGACGGCGGCCAGGGTCCTTCTTAGGAACGCGAACTTGAGCCAGCTGGGGGTTCCGCTAGGGACACATCACGCACAACAGGGGCTGAAACCCCACTTTCAGGGCCATGCCTGAAGGGCGTGGATGAGGCTCTCAGACTCAGGGGCGCCTGTGGTGGCTGCCTCTATATCCCCTGCACATCCACGCCTTCCTGCCCGGGAGCAACCTGAGGTGCGGGTCCGTTGCTGCACGGGACCGCCTTGCGAATAAACTCTTCTGCAAAACCTGCCTCAGTGGGTGTCGCACTGTGGTGAGTTTGAGGACGTCCCAAGAGTCCAGCCTGTATTTCCACTGACGTTTGCTTATTCTTGGATGTCACGAGCCATTCTGCAAACACCTGTCCTAAGGACTTAGCAGCCCTGCATGGAGCATCTCACTCCCTACCTCAGACGCTTAGCGTGTGGGGGTGCAGCAGGAGGCTCAGCTGGCCCGGGGTCCAGCCAGTGCCCAGCTCTGCCTGACCCTCTTCCTGACCAAGAGCCCACACAGCAGGTATAGAGGGTGAGACAGATGGCCTGTGCCACTCCCGTGGGCACCTTAGCGCCCACTTCCTCTGGGCTGTCTCTGGTGCCCAGTGTGAGCGCGGGCAGTGAGCTCACAGGGTGCCCAGGGCTCCCTTGCTGGGGTTCCTTCTCCTCAAGGGCTAAGCAGATAGGATGCCATGTGTGTTGTGTCTTACATCCTTTGTCTGTTGTCACAAATGGGTGAAACAGAATAAGATGCCCGCTGATCCTGCCAGGAGGTGGAAGCACCCAGGTGGCCACAGTCCTGCTTTAAGCTGTACCAACAGGTGGAGGCGATAATGGAAGAGGTTTGGGGTTGTGGTGTCAAGTAGAGGCCGAGGCCTATGGGCAGAGATGAAGGCTTGAGGACCCCCTCCCCCCCAGCTTTGCTACCCAGCCTAGGGGAACCCTAGGGCCCTCCGATGTCACCTAGCAGCTGGATCTCTGGGCCAGGAAGATGTAGAAAGACCAGTGGCTCTCACAGGAAAAGCGACCAGCCAGCCTCGGCCAATTGTGCTCGGAGTCAGCGTCCAGCAGAGGGAGCCCTGCTCCTCGCCCTTCTTGGAGAGCCATCTGCACATCCTTCAAGGCCATTGGAGCCACCTGTGCCCCTCACAATCACTGGCACCTGCCCTCTGCACCATCCTTTGGGCCTGGTGGCCCTGCCCTGCAGCAACTCAGTGCCCTGGCCCTGAAGCAAAGTTGTCTTTAGAGTGCTAACCATCTGGAAAGACTGAGTCACTCTTCCTCCCAGAGTCCTGGCTGAGTCTGGTACTGACAAGCACTATTTAGACCTGAGCAGGGGCAGGAGCCACAGCCGACGGTGAAGGCTCACAGGACCATCACAATGGAGGCAGGTTGTGTTGTAAGAAACATCAATTTATTAAAACCACCTCTGCTCCCCCAGAAAGGAGGGAGAAGGGCTGAGAAGTGACACTGGGGCCTACGTATACTTGGCAGCTCCAGGTGCCCTCTGTGGCAGCTTTGCGCCCTGCCAGCCAGTCACACTGCAGCCTGGACATCCCACCCTGCTCCTTGTGCAGCTGCTGGGGTCCACACCTGCCTGCTTCTCATTCCGCAAACTCCATGGAGCCCAGAGTCTCTGCTCTCTACTGAAAATGCATGGACACATGACACCAACTGTGACTGGACTCTGCCGGGCGTGCTCTGGACAGAGGCTCTGCCCTGCCCTGGATCTGAAGGTGACTGCTCCTGTCCACCAGGCACTTCCCTTGCGCCTCTTCCCTCTCCTGTTCCTATAAGGATGTCACAAATCCCTCAGATAGAAAAGCATGTGCACACCCAGCTGGTGCACTAGTACCTGCTTCTGTCCATATCTGTGCCCTCCAGGCCCTTGGCTCGAGGCCCAGAGAGTGTCTCCTGCCAACTGGTTGACTGGCAGCAATAGCAAAGGGTCCGGATATAGGCACAGACAGCAGCCATCCTCCTGGCCACTTGCCGTGTAGCCTGCCTCTTAGCAGTCGGCAGGGACTGTGCTTTGCTGGAAGCCCGGTCCCCACCTCTAGCCTCAGTGAACAGGGGAAACAAAGAAGGCCCCCTGGAGGTCCTCTGGGGGAGAACTGAGGGGCAGGGTCCCCAGGGTGGCAGGCTCCACGTGGAGGTGTGGCCAGTGTGCCTGGCATTCCAACGTGGCCCACATGGCCATGACATCATCAGGCTCATCTGTCATCTGGGGGTCACAGCACAAGTGAGATGAGACTCAGGGCCTGCAGTTCAGGCGGCAAGGGCAGGTGCCCTGGGGTGTCCTCAAACGTGGGCCTGTGCCCAGGGGTGAGTGAGAAGCGGCCCGGGAGGATCTGCAAGTCTGGGGATCTGGAGCCCAGGGGACAACAGACATCTCCCTCCCTGTCTGAGCACATTTCCAGGGCACAGGATAGGGAACTTGACTCCTGGAGCCCCCAGTCACTGGCTGTCATGTTGTCCTTGGCATCCAGCATGATGTCCTCTGGGCTGTGGGTGCAATGCAGCAGGGCACACACCCAGGCCTGAGTAGTCTGCTCGGCTCCTCCTCTGGCCTAAGGCTCCAGCTGCGCCCCGCACACCCACGAGTTACAGCAGTGGGAAGCAAGTCCATCTCATCTGAAGGACGACGCCTTCACAGTGTCCACCTTGGCAGAAGTGGGCAGGAGCCGCCCCTGTGCATCTCAAGCAGGACTCTCATGGCCGCCCCAGTCCTGGGGCGGAGGTGCTGTCCAGTGTCACTGACACACTGTCCTCTCTGGAGGTCCCTCGGCTCAGTGTGACCCTGGAGCAACCTCACAGGGACAGCCACAGTCCCCACTGTGCTGTCCCGGGAATGCAGTCACTCCTGCACTCTGCATCCTGGACACACTGCCAGCGCTGTGCCCACCACAGCTCCTCAGACTTGTGCCATCATGTCCAGCAAAGGCCCAGTTACTGAAAAACAAGCAAATTATTCCTTACTCACTGGCAACTTGATCAGAATGAAGAAGATATAATAAGGCACTCAAAAATAGTAAAGAAACTAAATTGACAAGTATTAAATGAATAGCAGCACAGCTCCTAGCAGTCAAACCTTGGAAGCAGCCGGACACGATGGCACGCACCTATGGTCCCAGCACTGAGGAGGCAGAGGCAGGAGGATTGCCACAAGTTTGAGGATTGCCTGTGCTTCCTAGTGAGTTCAAGCCTAGCCTGAATGACAAAGAGAGACCTCACAAAGCTAAAATATAAATCTCAGAAGCAGCCTAGATGGCCACCAACAGATGGATGGGTGAAGAGAATGTGGTGTCTATGCACAAGGGAGTTCCACTCAGACATAAAGAAGGATAAATTTGAGACATTTGTAGGGAAATAGATGCACTTTGAGATCATAATGCTAGGTGAAATAAATCACACACACAAGCTTAAAGGTCATATGAAACCCAAAGCATAAATAAAGATCAAAATAAAATAGAAAGGGCACTAAATACACACACGTGTCCCTTCCCTGTGCCTGAGGGCCAGAGCAGGAAAACAGCAAGCAGCCCTGGATCCCAGCCTGTCAGGCTATCACCAAGACCCAGGTCACAGTGTACTTGCAGGAGGTGGGACTTCTGGTCATGAGTGAGGCTTGGAAGGAACCTGAGGTTGCCCTCCATCCTAACAACATGTCAGAAACCAAGCAGGCTGGGCTGTGGCTCAGAGGTAAAAATTCACCTGGTCTAGGGGAGATCCTGGGCTCCATCCCCAGCATACACAAGAAAAAAGTCTGCGGAGCTAAATGTCAACTGATCTTACCTATGTTGAAAAACACAGGACACAGGGAAAACCACTGCTTCCAACTGGAGAGATAGAAGAACACAGATTATCACAACACACTGAAGCAGAAACCAGGGAGCCAGGTGGATGCATCTAACAGTTAAGGCCTGCAACAGGACTGTCATAGCAGAGGCTGCCATGTGTGAGGAATACTACCACATTCTGGGAGCAAAGACCAGAGACAAGAGCTCTCACAGCCCAGAACCTGACACTAGGATTATCCACACATCCATGGCAGGGCCAAATGTGTGTCTCAATGCCCGGGACTGATTGGAACATGTTATACCCCTGCCAGGGCTTCAACCACAAGCTGTGTGGGACAGTCACACCAGGAGGCCTGCACCACCATCACCCACTGGGACCATCAGTCACACAGGGACCACCAGGGATTCAAGCTGGCAGAACATGTTAAGCACAGCTCTCAACACGGAAGGAACAGGCCACACTCTGCAGCTCCGGCGGAAGGCAGCTAGGAGTCCACACCAGGAACAAAGTGAGGAGTTTCCCCAAGCCATGAACATCATTCTAACTCATGCTCAGCTCAGGAGGAAATTGCAGGAGCTTAGAAGTGTTTAGAACTAAGGAACACATTGGGCTGGATATTTGGCTCAGTGGTTCCGGCGCCTGTCTTGCAAGCACAAGGACCCAGGTTCAATCCCAGGTTAACCACGTACAATACTGGGTGTGGAGACTCATGCCCAGCAGCAATCAGTACCACATACCACATACCAAAGTGCCAGTCGTGGTGCCTCACACCTGTAATGCCAGCACTCAGGAGATGGAGGCAGGAGGATTGCTATAATGTGAGTTTGAGCCTGAGCTCAGGGCCAGGCTAAACTACAAAGCAAGACTCTGCCTCAAAAAAAAAAAAAAACTAAGGAACACAGTTGTGCAGACCCGTGTGGCACAGCACAGAGCCCCGGGGAAAAGACAAGTCTAAAGCAAAGAAACTGAACTTCCACCTTAGGAGGCCAGAAACTAGGAGCAAATTAGATCTGAGTTAGCAGAGGAAAAGAAACAATAAAATTAGTGCCACAATAGACGAGAATGAAAACAATGTCAAAGATAAATCAGCCAAACAAAATCTGATTCTTTAGAAAAGTCAAAACTGATGCTCCCTTAGCTGGAACTGAGAGAGGTTGTGGCTTCTGAGGATGGGCTGCGAGGGGCTGAAGGGCACTGTACACAACTCCAGCCCACATGGAGCACACAGACGGACAGACGGACCTGACCACACTTGGACACACACAGGAGCAGGTAGCATGGGGCAGCTCCATCTGGCAGAGAAGCAGAGGTCCGTGCCACCCTCAGAGGCACAGGCTGAGCTGGAAGAGCTCTGGTGGGTCTGACTGAGCAGTTAAGGAAGGGGTCACTCACACTCCTTAAAAACTCGTCCAGAAAGCAGAGGTGAAGGGCATTCTAACTCATTCTGAGGATCACCCAGCACCCCAAACTGACAAAACGTCAGAAGGAAAGCGACAGAACATGAACTCTCTTCCAGGTAGATGTAAAATTCCTCTATAGACTATTAGCAGTGTAGAAAGGGACTCACGCACCCAAATGTGAGAGAGACTTTCAAGGCAGGTAAAGCCGGATCAGCTTCTAAAACCCGTCAGGAGAACCGGCCACCCCCGCAGGCTACGTGGTTACACGGGGCTACGTGGTTACACGGTGTGCTGCTGCCACACTGTCATGCGCTCCTGGTGCAGCTCTGCAGAGAGCAGGGTGTTACACAGGGTGACACACACAGGAGCAGGGTGTCTCTGACAGAAGAGGTGTCTTATGCAGCACGCCTTGGGAATAGTCACACTGTCCCTGCCACCAGTCGGTCCCCACGGCAGGGGCTGAGCCCGTGGGTACTGTGTCCAGGCTGGGTCCCGTTCTTCCCCCAGGAATAACATGCTCGGCGTGCACAAGAACTGACACACGGAGCCTGCACGTAGGCCGGCATGGAAACACTGCATGAGCCCCTCATGAGACAGCTAGGAAGACCGATTCTGCGGCCCGAGAGAGCAGAATGCTAGGCGCTAATCTGGGATGGGGCAAAGGGACGAGGAGGGACAGCGGGAGCACCACCGTGGAACAGAGGAGTGTGGCCACCCCAGGCGACTCTGGCTTTACATCTGAACAAGAAAGGAGGCTAAAGCCCCCTCCCCAAAAAAACAACACATGTTTGGAGAAAGGAAAACACTCGTTATTCTGACTGCATCCTTATGCTTTATATAAAGGGAACAAATTAATAAATAGTATGTACTTAGGTGATAAAAATTTAAATTAAATCATGAAAAATGTAAACCTTTTACAGTCATGAAAGCAGAAGTTTGGAAGAGACCCTATTTACCTCGCTGGAGCGGGCATCCACACGCCCCAGAATCAGCACCAAGGTCCAGAAGCCTCACTTTCCACACTGCAGGGCCTCCTGTCCACCCTACTGGTCCTTGCCCCTCCTGGTGCTGGCTACAGGAGTCACTGAGCATGCGCTCTTTGGAGTCTGGGCCCAGACACCTCAGTTTGGTGTGTGTGCAGCATGCTGGGGACATAGCTGGCAAGCCATTGGCGTGGCCCTTGGACGAGACCACTAGGGGGTGGCCCCTAAGACATTGTGTCCATTTCTACAGCTCCTCTTGGAGCCTTGACACCTGGGAGCCATTCCTGTCAGTTTAGCAGTGCAGTTTGAAAAGTACATTTTCCTTGTTTTGGATAAAGTACACACAGGGCCACAGCCCACGTGTGAAGCTCAGGGGCACTAGGACTGCTCATAGCTGGGAACACCACCTCCAGCCCTCACCAGGTCTTCTTCACACGGGGAGACCGACCCCATACGTCCCAGGCCTCCCGGAGCAGAGACACAGCCCAGGCTTCCAGAGAGCTGTCTGAGCACCCGGTGGGAACAGCAGCAGCCACCACCCCTACACTGTCCTCCCGGCCTCCCTCCCCGGCGCTCTGCCCCCCACCCGCCCCTGTCAGGACCCATCCCCAGACGCCCATCCTCACCCCCTCCTTCTGGCAGTGCCCAGCGCTGTGCTGACCCACCCCTCCGACCCGCAGCCCTGCCCCCTCGCTCAACCGTGACCAGGCTCCCTTTGTCAGAATCCGCATGGCTGACACTGGGAGCTCCCACCAACCGCCACCCAGGAGGAGGCACCAACGGAGAACCTGGAGCTGTTCAGTCCCCAACGGAGGGGGGGGGGGGCAGGGTCCTGATCGCCAAATGCAGTGGGATCAAGGTGGTTGTGGGGGAGATGACTGGGCCAGGGGCGGGGAAGCCGCGGACCTTAGTCCCACCACATCCTGAAGCAGCGACCCCAACTCGGGGACTGGTGCTAACCTCCCCTCTGAGCTACAGGTCCAGGCCCGGCGGAGGAGCGGGACCCCAGACGCTGCTGCCGCTAGGTGCTCAGCGTTCTGGTCCCCGCGCCTGGGGCGCTGGTCGGATCCAGGATCCAGCTCGGGGCTCCGGCCGTCCCCAACCGCCGAGGGCATAGCGGGAGGCCGGGGCGGGGCTTGAGTGCGCCGCTCCCAGCCCGGTGCAGGTGAGGCTCCTGGCTCCTAGGCTGCCTCACAGGGACCAGGAATTGTCAGCCAGGACTGGCGGCTGGATAGCCGTCCAGAAGCCCAGAAGAATGACCCATGCGGCTGAGATTAGCAGCCCCCTCGACAAGAGGCAGCAGCTCCCTGGTCTGGCGTGTGTCACCCACAGCGGCCTCTCTCCTTGGAGGAGCAGTGACAGAACAGAAAACACAAGCAAACATCCTGAGGAGAACGCACAGTTCACTGAGGAAGACAACCCTGCATTTGCTTTTCTCCACCCCAGAATCTGAATCATTCATACAATGCTTTTCCCACCTACCAAACCCTGGAGATAAAGACACGTGTAGCAGTATTACAGTTACCAAGAATGGACGAAACAAACTCCAGTCTAGCTACTGACTGTGCACACTGGAACAAGGCCCTGGAGTTAATATAGTGGCATGAGGCAAAACCGATGATGAGCCTAGTAATTCTTCTTGACATCTCCCCTGGAGACTCCAGCCTCTGCCTGTCCTGCCAGATTTCCATTACTATAAGGAGATAACTGAGGTATGAACCTAGAAAGAGAAAAGATTTCCTTTGCTTCGGGGACCTGAGGTTTCAGTCCAAGATTGGGTGGGTCAGCAAGACAGGCCAGGTAGGCAATGCGTGGCACAAGGGACCTGTGTATGAGCCAGGCCGCAGAGGGAGGGCACACTCCCACCAACCCACGAGGCTCCCCAAGGCCCTGAGGATCAAGCCAGCACATGCAGGCTTCTGGGGAGACGTTCCACAAGCAAGGCCTAGCCACGTCTGGGGAGCCCTGGGCAGGGTGCTCCCAGCAGCACTTTATTATAAAGAGTCTGAAATAGCCTCTGCGCCCAGCAGGGGTAGCTATGAGGAGAGCGAGCCCACAGCCAGCATCAGGAAAAGCACGACGCTGATCTGAGCCCTGCAAGATCCTCAAAGAAGCCACAAGGTCACATTTTCTTTACTGGTGCTTGTCCTTCAGAATCGAAATTGCTTCAGAAATGTATTAAAGTAATTGTCTCTCAGAAAGGAAGGGAAGAGATAGCAGGAGGAGGTGACGTGTAATTGAAGTCAGAGCTATAGTTTCTTTGTCTCTTTTAGGAAAAAGTGAAAATTGCAAAAAGCAGCAGTTCTTAGCAGCCTGGGCCAGCATGCGAACGGCTGCCTTTAGTGGCCTTAGAAAGTGGTGGGGATGGGCAGGGACCTATCAGAAGAAATGAGCCACCAGAGCATAGGCCTGGCCCTCCCGAGGGAACCCAGGGGGACTTGACTTCCCTGCGGTACATGCCCATAAGCAGGGGACAGGGTCTCCTCGCCCTCTTGCTCCACAGCTGCCTGAGTCCCTTGACCTCCAACCTCTACCTCCCAACTCAGCGGTGGCTGCTGAGGGCTCATCTCTCTGCAGACACTGGTCCCTTGGTCACCTCCTCCCCCACAGCCCACAGCCTGTCTCACTGTCCAGTGTGGCAGCCTGAGCCATTGGGCAGCTGGGAAGAGGCCAGGCTGCGCTCACCCCACAGAGGGATGATAGGCTTTCATGCACTTCTAACCAAGACCTCAGTGTCACCTTTGCAAGACCCTGCTATAAGCGCCCTTAGTTGAAAAAATTTGTTACAAGTGTCCAAAATAGATCTAGAGTGGATTTTTCTGTTTGAGGAGGAACTTTTCTAAAGGTAAAACAATAGAAGTAAAAAGAGCACATAGATATCTTAATATCCATGATGCTGTATGTTTCCAAAGTTGAAATGCTGGCACTCCTCTGGTCCCGAAGCACAATGACCCAGGGACAGGCAGGGAGGGCTGCATAGGACAGAGACAGAGCAGGCTGGAGGCTGACGCTGAGCCTAGAAAGGGAGAGCCACAAGTCACAGCATGAAAGACCTCGGCAGGAACCTTGGGGGCAGCCAGAGACTAAAGTGGCCCTGCTGGATCCTTGTCCATGGGCCACTGGACACTTGAACAGACGCAGATGTCTCCTCTTGGTTGCAGTGATGGGACAGTGAAGGAAAACCTCAGGGTCCCTCTCCTAATTACAGTGACTTCTAGATCAGCAGGCTCCAAACCAAAGTGACTTCTCACCTGAGCCCAGGGGTCCCAGGGGCCATGTCCCATTTGGTCATCTGGGAGCTACAGAGAGCTGGGCCTCACTGACCACCGAGAGCCACCCGGGCCAGCAGCCCTGACCTGTGCAGCTGTCATACCTGCAGCTGAGTTCTCACCCTTCCCACGGCAGCACAGCTGGGCAGGGCTCAGTGGGGCCACTAAGGGCTTTCAGCATAGACAAGAGGGCATCTGTCCCAGGGAACTCCTGCCTAGCTAACCTGTGTGGACAGAAAGAACTCTGACGGGGCTTGGGCAGGGGCCCTGGGACAGCTAATGAGCCCACACCTCACATGGGATCCTTGCACCCTGGACCCCTGCAGTAGATCCATGGACACCTGCCACGCCTGTCACCAGCCCTCCTAAAGTTTAATATGCACGTAGCCAGCAGGCAGAGCCGGCCAGCAGCCATGCAGTCTGCCTCCAGATGGCCAGGGCCATCTGCCCCAGTCTCTACCTCAGTAAGGGCTTTGAACCCAGCTGCCTCTGGCTATTTGTCTGGGTTTCATCTCAGCTGCCCCTCCATCCAGGAGATCTTTATGGACAGGTGCACAGACTCTTGCTATACCCCAAACCCATACTTGGCCAACATCACTTTGCAGTGCTTTGGTGTCTGCTCCTTTCCGGCCCAGCATCGTTGCCATAGTAACAGATGCAGGGCCCAGCACCCAGCTCCAAGCACGTGGCGTCTCCCCACTGGGCCACTGCAGCTGTGTGCAACCCAGCAGGGCCGCGTGCCCCTGGCTCTGAGTGGCCTCACCACCGGCCACAGGCTGCGCATGTGGTGTTCAGCCAAGCTCTTGCCTTCTTTGTTCTGACAGCACCCAGAGGCCCCGGCTCCCAAGTGACACTGTCCAGGCCTGCGAGTCAGAGTCATGGATTCCAGCCCAGCACTGCCACACACACAACCTCCCAAGCTCACCAGGCCCCTCCAGCCCAAGTTCTGCTCTGAAAATAGAACCCATGACACCACACACTGTGCCCCCGGACCCAGCACCCTGAGGCACTGGACCCAAGGCCCTGCCCCGTGGGCAGCTGCCCGAGCCCCTCTCCAGGCCTGACGACCATGCATCTCTGCCTGGGCTTCTCTGAGCAGAGCCAGGAGTATTGTCCCTGTCAGAGCAGCCCAGGGCAGCAGCTCCTCCTGCCCATGTCCACCAAGCCACCTCAGCACGCGGGGAGCTGCAAGGCCCATGAAGACAAGGCTCGAGAGATGCGAGAGACCATGCTCAGGGCCAGAGCGGGGGCCATACCAGGACAGCAGGCCCAGGGGGGCAGGTCTTGCATATCCCTAAAAGAGTGTGTACCTGTGTATGTGCAGGCACATGCACACATAGGAGGCTGTGGCCATGGCCGTGTGTTCAGTAGCTACAAATGTGGTGAAAGTGCATTTATGTGTTTACACACTCATGGACACAGGTGAGCATGTATGTGAGAATCCTGGAAGCCAGCTGGCCCTGCTCTGTCCACACTGGGGTCCCCTGGGGAGGAAAATCTGTCTGGCAGGAGAGGAGACGGGTGACAGGCGACACAGGAGCCCTGAGGTCGCTTGGCTGCAGCATGCAGTGTGCACCGATCAAGAGCACCAGGGATTGCGTGGCCCCCCCTGCAGCTCACACCAAGAGAGACCATGTCACTTCCTGTGGCTGCTACAAAATGAGGATGGACTACGTGGCCTGAACAATGGCACTCTGGAGGTCAGAGGTCAGAAATGGTCTCCCTGGCAACTTAGGTGTCACAGGGCTCCTTCTGGGCCTCCAGGGAGGGGTGGTGGCTCCTCTGCAGCCTCTGAAGGTGGCTCTGCTCAATGCATATGGCCCTGCCCCTGGCTCTGACCCATTATCCTTACATCACCCGCCCTCTGTCGGGACCTCTGACGAAACCCAGCCCTCAGCCAACCTACTGCCTTCCCCTCCATCAGTGCCTTGAATCCTTCACCTACAAGGCCCCTTTGCACACAGGCCCACAGCTACCCATGCTCCTGGGGCTGGGTTCTACCTGCCCTGGACTGGCACAAGAGGACAAGGAGGTGAAGGTAGTGTCACCAAGGGCCAACATGGCTGTGACCTGGAGGGTCACCAAGGCCCCGGAGCCCCAAGCTGGAACAGCCGCATCCATGTGTCCATGCTCCACAAAGACAGAAACCGAGAGCCACAGGGCAGGCCAGTGGGCACCAGGAGCACATGTGGTGTCCACTGTGAAAGGAATGGGGAGATCCCAGGGCAAGAAAATAAGAGGAACAAGGGAGTGCTTTCCTCATTTTCTCCTCCAGGCAGCCAAGCTGCCCCTGTACCCAGACCCCTGTGACCCAAGAACTGCTAAGAACCTGATTAGGGGTAAAAATGTTCACCAGACTCACATGAATCCAAGCAAACTGTCACTTTCAGTGACTCACAGATGACTTGAGAGGGTTCTCCTTAAATAATACAGCTTATCTTGAGACTATAGCTCAAAAGTGCCTTATACTATCCTCTGTCCAGCTTCCTGGTGCACACATATGTGTGTGTGTGCTGTGTTCTATGCCTGCTAGAAGCATCACTTACAGCCAAAACTCATGTTAGTTCAAAACAGCAGCATGAAAAGTGAGCCAGGCTGAAGCAGCTGGTACCAGCGGCCCAGACTTCAGCCTCAGCAAGAAGGCATCTCAGGTAGAAGTAGGAAGTGATTCTTGGAGCAGTTGGGTTTTAGAGGCTGGCAGTGACCTGGAGAGGGGGAGCTGGCAGCTGATATTATTTTTCTTAACTCAAAAGCAGTACAAAACCTAACTGAAACTCTCCAATTTGGGTCTGATTTTCCAGGCTCAGCTTCAGTTGGCTGGGCAGCTGCTGATGTCTGTTTGGTGCACAACTTAGATGCTGTTTTGTGCCCACAAACAGCTCTTAAGAGAGACGGTATGCGGTGCAGGTGTCAGCCCCGAGCAGAGCCCACAACAAATACCAGCAGAAAGTGCCACTGGAAGGGCTGGTGCGGTGCCAAGAGCAAGTACCCAGGTGCCAGGGAACGGAAAGGTCTGAAAGGCGACTCCGGGTAGATCTTTTTCTCCTTTCCCAAACCACTTACATGCTGCCAGCCAGCTCGTCCTTTAGGATGCAGGAGATGTATGAGGAAGCAAGTGCTCTGGGGAAGTGGAAGAAAGAAAGACAGTCCTAAGGTCTGTGGTGGAGCAGGAGTTGTTCCAAGTGAGCTTGCTGTGAGCCCCCTTTTGTCGTGGGGAGGCTGAATCAGGGAAGACAGACAGACCTGGAGGTCACAGAGCTGACAGTGAGAACACACCCAGTCCGACACCCCCAGTGCGGAGTCCACCTGCCTGGGGGAGGGGCTTCCACAGCAAATGCTTACACAATGGGAAACTGAGCCACAGTATGAACTGAAAAGCCCACGCTTTCTTATTTCAAGACCACTGAATTTAAGCTGTGTCCCCCTCGCACTCACATTTCCTAGTGAGGAGACAACATTAAAGAACCAAGTCCTTAATTTTAACCAAAATCTTTGGGTGAGAAATGCATGCTCTCATCTACAAATTAGACACTTATGTTTGTGGAGAACTATTTGGCCAGTGTCAATGGAAAAGAAACCTGAGTGGGCCTTGTGTCTAGATTTCTGAGTTCATCTAATTGTAGGTAGAAGCAATAACAAGCCTCTTTTAAAGTAACGTGCGGGGTTTTCTGTCGCTTGAACTTGAGATCGGCAAGTCATGAGTCAGTGACACCATTTCCTGAAGCTGAAGTTGAGACTGTGTGAGTTGGCGTCTGTCTGCACCTCGGTAGCAACAACGGGGACCTTCGTTCTGTGTTCACAGCTAGCAACATGGGCACGAGGAGGCAGGAACGGGGAGCAGGGCGAGCGCCCAGACCGGGACTGGGTGTGGGGAAACAGAGGGGCCAAGGATGGCTGTCCCCACCCAGGCTGGGAGCTGCAGGGACAGGGATGTGGGCCCTGAAAACTCTCACCAACACCACGGCTGCACAGGCCCCAGCAGGCAACATGGCCTCACCAGGGAAGGAGCTGCAGAGGGCCAGGGCGGAGCAGGCACAGTCAAGCTCACAGGAAAGGACGCCTATACCTGGAGGCCACATCGGCGACCTGCTTCTGACTCTAGAGGCTGGGGAATGTCTCGCTGCTGTCGTATTGCTGAGACACGATCCCCAGCACCCACACCTTAGGAAGTTTCATGTGGTTCACAGTTCCACATGGCCTTGTCTCCCAGGTCCCAGCACTGGAGCCAGGCACAGGGTCTCTCCCACCACAGTACCCAGGGACCCAGATCACCACATCTGTCCCCCGCATGCCCAGCATGTGTCATAGCAGGGGGGCAGCACTAAGCCCCATCCTTTCCCAGAATGCTTCCCAGAGCAGCAGCATGGGGCTGGAGATGTTCCTGTGCCCCAGAACAGACATCCTTAACACACGTGTCCTTTACACGTGCTTTTCAGCCTCATCTCTGGACAGAAAAACCCACGGGCCAGGCTCACTGCTGTCTCTGGACACGGGGCTAGGCACCTTGTGCTGGCCACATCTTGCTTCGTGGACCTGCCGCCACAGCACAAGCACCCAGGCCCCTGAAGAGGAGAGCAGCTGGGTTTCAGTTCTCCCAAGAACAGGGGCTTGGCAGGGGCGGCGCCCTCTGCAGCATGGAATTACTGCCGGGGCCGTGGAGCTGGGCCTGGGGGAGCAGGATCTGAACCCCCAGCTCCCTGTCAGGCCCTCTTCTCTCTTCCCTGCTGGGACACAGCCCTGGGGCCACCCACACTCCACCCTCGCGCACACAGCCGAGGGAATCGTGCCATGGGGTTTTGGAATCCGTGGGTCATTGCTCTTTCGTGTACCATGAGATCTTCCAGTCGCTCATCACTGGCGTGGAGACATCTCCAGACCAGCAGTGCAGTGCACAGTGAGACCCCGGCACCAGACAAGTCTGTACCACCACGAGACATATATGCTTTCCAGACACAAACACCCCAGTCAGTTTAAAGCTTCCACTTGATGAGACGTCCATGCTTTCTTTACATTTTAAACCCATACACAATTTACACTCCTTTGCTAACCCTCAGAAAGAGACGTGAAGTAGTTTAAATATAAACACTCATAGGAAAAGATAGTGAAAAGTAAAATGAGAGTCATGTGGGCGGTGGTAACATCTACCCTGAAGATGAAGTAATATGGGTAAGAAAATTGAGCAGTAAATGTGCTCTGAGATTACAGGCAGTAAAGGTGAAAAGAGAAAGTTCCTGCTGCCAAGAAAAGCAGCAGCTGGTGGATTAGCAGGAAAGGTCACACGTCAGTCTCCTGTCCTCTCCGGGCCGTTTTGGATATTAGTGTGTAGAACAGCAAGGCACAGCAGGGCCAAGTCCACCGAACAGCCCGGGCAGCACTTGGTAAGCAGGTAGGCCGTGTCGGACTGGACCTTCCTCAGTCGTCTCCATGTTTTCCCTCCACGAAGGGAAACTTCAGTACAAAGGTCACTCAAACATTCCAGGAGCCAAGTTCAGAGCAAGCTGAATTCCCTCACCCTCGGGAACCAAGTCTGCAGAACTTTGCTCTAGAAAGGGGGCACACACCAAAGTGCCAAGGGCACTCAGAGTTCAACAAAAGCAAGGCCAACGGAAGTGGCAAGGAACATCGACACAGGTAGCCCTACTGCGTGGCACGAGGGTGCCCCCATTTCTCCTAGCCATGGCTTCCTTCCCCACCAAGTGACCAGGGGCAATACACGATGGAGCTCACCAGACTGCAGCATGGACCAGAAGGGCTGTCACCCTCGTCTCCTGGGACACCAGGGACATAGTAGTCTCTGCCTGCCAGGAAGTCACAGCAGCTGGTGGACAGTAGCCTGCTGGGGCAGGTACTAGGGCACGGGGCTGCCAAGGTCCTTGGGAACAGGGGCACTAGGCAGGGACTTCAGGTACTCCAGGTGCCTCCGGGCATCCTCCTGGTTGTGCCGCACGTAGTACACGATGTAGGCCACGACCATGGTGAACCAGCCGAACATGGTGACCAACATGGCCACATCTGTGGTCTTGTGGTGGGTGCTGCAGAGGCTGACACCTGAGTCCAGCACCTGTATCAGGGGCTGGCCCACAAACTCCTCCTGCACCGAGGTGTGGCAGGCCATCTCGTCCACTGAGTCAGGGTCCAGCTTCAGCTCCCAGAGCGCCTCCTGCAGGGCGCACTCACAGTGCAGTGGGTTGTGGGACAGGCGGATCTTGGCACTCAGCTTGCCCAGGGCATCCTTGGGGATCCTCCGGATGCGGTTGTGTGACAGGTCTAGCAGCCGCAGGCCCCCTGCCAGGCCAGAGAAGGCAGCAGGGCTGATGGTCTCCACAGCATTGTGGGACAGGTCCAGCTCACGCAGGTGGTGCAGGTGCTGGAAGGCACCATCAGGGATGCGGGAGATCCTGTTGGCGTCCAGTTTCAGCAGCACGGTGTCGGAGGGGATGTCTCCGGGGACCTCCTGCAGGCCACTATCACTGCAGTGCACCGCCACAGCCCCTGCGTGGTCAGGGCACTCGCAGGCCTGTGGGCAGGAGGCACCCAGGCGAAGGCAGAGGAGGAGGAAAAGCCAAGATCCCTGGAAGGGGGCTGCTGGGGACCTGGAGCTCTGCCTGCCCCTTGTGCCCATCCTGCCCTGGCTGGGGTAAGTACCCCCTCTGGGCTTGGGTCGGGCCCCCAGTACAAGGGTCACCCAAAACAGCATGAGCCCTTCCTCACATGCTGGGGGAGGGGGGTCAGCACTCACTGCAGCCTGCAGCGCTCAGAGGCACCAGGGTTAAGGTAGTGCCCCTGAACCTATACCCTGTTCCTTGCTCCGGGAGCCGCCCACAGCACCCTGATCAGCGCTCACAGCAGCAGGCACAGCGTGTGGAGAGGCGGGCACTGGCCGCGGCAGGGAAGGCCTGCCTGGTCACACCCTGCCGGGACCCACGCCCCGGCTCCGCGTGGCGACTCCTCGTGGCGACCCGGAACGTGCGGGCTACTTCCCCCTTAACCAAGCAGGTCCAGGCCGGCAGAGACCAGGCGGTCCTGGGGGAGAGGGGGTGTGACCTGCTATAGCTCAGCACCCGCTCTGTGACACCTTAAAATCCCACTGAGGAAAAAAGCGCCCTCGCCACCGCAGGGCGGGGAAGGGATGGGAAACGGGGCGCGCGGTCGGGTGGGGCTCGGGCGGGATCGGAGGTCGCGAGTGGACAGGGAGGCAGGGGCGGTACCTGCGCTGCTGTGGGGCTCCCGGTGCCTGGACACGAGGGCAGGAGAAAGCTGAGTCCACGCAGCCCTCGCTGGGTGCGGAGGGCACGGGCTGTGGGTCTGGCTGGAGGAGGAGCCTGTGGGAGGGCGGGGCTACACGGTGGGGCGGGGAGGAGGGCGGGGTCACAGGGGCGAGGACTCCCAGGAGGACAGGACGGAGACTGGGCTGGCGAGGCCAGCAGAAGTGTGAGGGAACAGGCTCAAAAGAATTGGGACCTGCAGAGGGCAGGACTGATGGAACGGGCCGGGCTAGAGAAGCCTGTAGCCGATGAGGGGGCGGGGCCGGCAGGACAGCTTGCCTGAAACTGGAGCTTAGCGGGAAGGTGGGGCAGAGCCAGGTGAGGGGGCTGGGATCCAGGAGACAAGGCTGGGTGAGGCTTTCCCACATTTGGGGGTGAATATAACTGTGGGCGGGTTGTGGGCGAGCCCTGATGGCTGGGTGTGTCTATAGGTTCCGCCCACCCTGTTTGGGGTTGGGCCTAGTTCTGCAGATCTCATATCCACGGAAAGCCCTCTGTTAGACCCTGGTCTTTTGGACGCCCTCGGGCCCAGGCTCCTGCTCCTGCACCAGCACTGCAGAGTGCAGAGGGCAGGGAAGTGGAGTGAGGCCTTGGAGCTGGACCTCAGCCTCCCTAGGGCTCAGTAAACAGCCTTGGAGATGTCCTGATATACGGTAAACCACATACTTAAATGCGGTCTGGACTGACATTTGCCCGCCTCCACAAAGCCATCACGGCAGCCAGCATAGGAGACACCCCAAGTTCCCCCTCGGCCGGCACGGTCTGCTTTCTGTCTCTGACACCGCAGCGGGTTTACACTTGGTGACTTACGTAAACAGAATCGCACTTCTCTGCCTCTTCCCCTGGAGTGGCTATTTTCAAACCAGGTCCTGCCTTCAGCACCAGGCCTCTCCGGTACTGGGTGGCCTCTGATCCTGTCCGCACTGGCTCCTCTTGTTGGGGACCCACCAGGAGAACCCACGTGAATGGAGTGAAGACCTTGGGAAGGAGGGTACCATATGACCCCAGACCCATGCCAAAGTGGCTGCACAGCCTCGCCAGAGTCCAGGACCCTCTTGCTGACACTGGCTACAGGCGGGCTTTGGCCGTGCTTTGCCAGCTGGTTGCAAAGTGGTATTTTTGGAGATGGGTAAGTCATACCCAATGGTTGAGGCTACTGTTTTCTCCTTTTTTTTTTTTTTTTTTTTTTTTTTTGAGACAGGGTCTCGCTTTGTAGTTCAGGCTGGCAGCAATCCTCCTGTCTCTGCCTCCCGAGTGCTGGGATTACAGGCGTGAGACACCACACCTGACACTGTGGTATGTGGTGCTGATTGCTGCTTGGTATGAGTCTCCACACCCAGTATTGTATGTGGTTACTGGGGAATCGAACCCGGGCCCTTGCGCTTACTAGACAGGCGCCGGAACCACTGAGCTAACTCCCCGGCCCCAAGGCTGTTTTCTTGACTGAACATTTGTCGTTTGTATCACTCAAGCCTTGTCTATTTCATTTAAGTTGTTGAATTAATGCTAATGAGTATAAAGTTTTCCTTAATATACACTTATTACCCTTTCAATACGGATAGAATAATAAAATACAAGTTGTGTCCCCTCTCTCATTCTTTTTTTTTTTTTTTCAGGTTTTTGAGACAGGGTCTCGCTTTGTGGTTCAGGCTGCCCCTGAGCTCAGCCTCAAACTCACATCACAGCAATCCTCCTGCCTCTGCCTCCCGAGTGCTGGGATGACAGGCGTGAGCCACCACGCCCGGCACTGTGGTATGTGGTACTGGTTGCTGCTGGGGTGAGTCTCCACACCCAGTATTGTTATGTGGTTACCGGGGATCGAACCCAAGCCCTTGCGTTTGCAAGACAGGTGCCGGAACCACTGAGCTATATCCCCGGCCCCCCTCTCTCATTCTTGACTTTGGAGATTTTTGGCTTTTTCGAAACTGATAAATAGGGATAGAAGTTTATCAGTTTTGTTGATGTTGCCTAAGAGTCAACTTTGGGCTTCACTAATGGCTGTTTCTTTTATTTTCAGACTTCTCTGACGTTTATTCTTTCATTTCTGTCAACTAAACTCTGTCTTCTTTATCTGGCTCCCCCTGCTGGAAGTCAAGGTCACCAATCTGCTTCAGTTCCTGTGAGCCCTGCTGTCACTGCTCCCTGGAATTTTGATGTCTTGTATTTTTGTTATCATTAAGTTTGAAAGACTTTATAATTTCCCTTTGGATTCCTTTTTTGACTTATAGGTTTGAAAGTATAGCTTTAACTTTCCAGACACTTGGGGATTTTCCAGAGATCCATTTGATACTGATTTTTAGTGTAAGTCTATTGTTTTCAGAGGACACACTCATGTTCTGCACCCTTCTACTTTTGTTGAGACTCATCTATGGTCCAGATTATGATTTGTAACTGTATGATGTTTTGTATTATGTTTTGTAACTGTAGATATGATTTGTAACATATCCCTTGAATATGTTTTCTGTCGCTTAGCGGAACATCCTGAGGCCAAGGCTGCTAATCATCTTATTAAGCAGCTTCTACTGTTACCGACTTCCTGTCTACCTGACCTATCCAGTACCAAGGAGGTGACTGTGATCAAAGGTTTGTCTGGTTCTCTGTGGTCCTGGGCAGGGGCTATAGCTCCAGGTAACATGCTTGTATGACTATACAAGACCAGAATTTCCATCCCCAGCACCAGAAAAAAGAAACAGCACCAAAAATGTGGTGCTTCTCTTGGAGTCCTGTCAGTTTTTGCTTTGGACCTCTGAAAATTGTGCATTTGGATTATTAGACTGCTGATGAGCGGTCCCTGTCATCACTGTGAAGCACCCTTCTTACCCTGGGTTCTTGAGGTTACACTCACCTTGTCCAGTGTTTACATAGCCCCTCTCACAGAGGGTAGTGTAGGACATTGCTTGCCAGCCTTCATTCTCAGCCCAGTGTGGCTTTATCACTTAGTGTCTTAGTTATGTTTCTGCCTGCTGGGACAAAATATCCAATGCCAACAACTTAAGGGGGGCAAGATTGTTATTCAATTTATAGTCCATTGTCAGCTGGCAGAGTGGCATGGCAGAGGGGCATTGCAGAGGAGAAACAGTCTACAGCAGGGCAGGAAAGAAGCACATTCATCAAGTGAGGAAGGACGTCTATATCCAGCCCTCCAGGCCACATCCCCATGACCCACATCTTCCCACCAGGCCCCACATCTCAGCATCACACACAGCTACAAATTCATTGATGGATGAATCCACTGATGAGATCACACCCCATGATCCAGTCACCTCCCCAGATCCCCACCGCTGAGCGCGTGAGGCTTTAGATGTGAACTATCATACTCAGTTTCCCTACGGATTTCCATATAGCACAATTCCTTGCTCAATGTATTTATTAACTCCAAAGGAAAAGATAGTTACTGCAGTGGAGAAAAGGCCTTATCTGTGTGACAGGGTCGGGGTTAGCAATGATAGCAGGTGGACAGGGTGCCCTTGCTGCGGGCATATGGGAAAGGCTGCCTGGCTCCTGCGACCACAGCTGAGAGAAGGCACCATGTGCTGCCAGTCAGAGGACAGAGGACAGATGGACAGGCTGTGTGTTCAGAACTGAGAAAACCCTGGAGAAGCGAGAGTCTGAGTCACAGCCACGGATGGGGAATGACAGCTCAGAGAGAAGCAAAAGCCTGGGATGAAAGACATCAGCAGGAAACCAGGAGGCAGGCAGCCAGCAGCAAGGCTCCAGGTGCTGCCACCATGGCCGGCTGTCCGGTGGGCCTGAGCAGCCTCTTGCTGTCTTCCCATCCGCCCCTCTGGCCTCGGCTCCCTGTGCACTGGTCCTGCCTTCACATGGCGTCTGCTGTGGTCTGGGTGTGATGTGAACATCCCTGTGTCAAGGGCTGGGTCCCCAGCCTGTTGTACTGCAGGGCGGCATGGAGCCTTCGGAGGTGGCCCTGGAGGGGGGAAGCTAGGAGCTGGGGCCTGTCTGCCTGCCCCGCCTGTGAAGACACAGGCATTGGCTCCCACACACGCACACTGCCGCCCTTCTGCCCCATGGAATGATGTAGTCCACAGGCTGCCTCTCCCAGCCCTGCCGCCCTGTGAGCTCTGAGCTGAATTAACCTTTTCTCTTTATAGAGTCAGCCGCCTCTGGTATTTCACTTCGTAATGTGAAGCTGACTGACACAGTACCTCCACCATCTTGTTTTCTCCCTTTGCTATGTTGTTTCTGTGGCTGCTCTTGTGTTTCATGCACAGCTGTGCCCTCCTCCGGTGTGACCAGAGTACTGCCAGTGGCTTTAGTGCCAGCATGTTCCATCCGGTCCCCTTGACTCTATGATGGCCTCCCTCACCAGCGACCACATCTAAGGACCCTGAGACCCTTGGGGCACTGGACCTCCGCCTGTACCTCCCAACTCCAGGACCATCTGATGCCAGCTGGGCCATGTGGCAGCCTTAAGCTCCAGGTGGTGATTGTGCCAGCAGACCTGCCTAGCATCAAATGCCTGGGATGCTGCGCAGCTGCTGAGTAACTATTCTCACCCTGGCCACCCTAGCCGGGCCCAGTCTGTGTGTATCTCTCAGGGGTATGATATGGACAGTGAAGCCAGACAAGTGAACAGACATCCTGGCGCAGCTGGCATTGCCCTTCCCATACCTGGGGACGTGGATAGGCCACTCCCAGCTGCAGGTTGTCTGGGTGTTCGCTGCTACCCTACCCGCACCTGCTGGAGCTGCCCCACAGATGCTCTGCCTCAGCCCACACCTGCCCGGGCCTCAGACAGCACTCAGGCTGGCAGTCATTCCCCGGGCACACAGCACAGAGTGGTCAGGCAGGGAGCCAGGGAAGCCTGCCAGGTGGCCAAGGCAGGGCCTCAGTATTGAGCATATGTCCTCTCAGCAGATCTGTCCTCCTCAGCTGTGGCCAAAGGAAGCCTCCCCATTGGCCTCGGAATTCCTGGATCTCCTGGAATCCTGGGCTCTGTCCAGCCTCGGAAGCCTGCCCTGGCGAGCAGAAGGCCCAGCGACCATCCTTTCCTGGGCTTCTGAACTGTGAGCCTCCCCTGGGCCAGCACACCCTCCCCAATGCCCCTCCTCACACTCCCAAAGGACCCCTCCCCCAACATGGGCAAAGAGTGAGGTTTGGGGGGCCATGCTCTGGGACACAGACAGGGAGGCAGCAGCTGGAGCCCTGGTTCGAAGAAGATAGGTATGCCGGGGCAGGGCTGGGTGACCAGCTGGTCCCTGGACTCTGAGGAGGGGTGAATGAGATCCCCAGAAAGTGTTACTGCCAACTGGAGCATGGGCACCATCGTCCTGAGGGGAGGTGGAGGTGGGGTGGGGCAATGTCAGTTCCTGGAAGGTGTAGACGATACAGGGACACTGGAGAGGATCTAGGGAAATGGAGAAGGTCCCAGGGGTCCCAGAAAAAGCTGGGTTTAGGCCAAGGGTGCATCAATGGGGTGCTGCACGGCTCAGGGACCTGCCACCCCAGGAAGCCACCATGTCGGTTGGGCTGCTGCCATCAGGGGAGCAGCCAGGAAGCACGGGAGGCACTAGAGCTGAGAGGGCTGGAGGGCGGCCAGGCTGGCCTGAGGCTAATGAGGCCTGACATCTCGGCTCCCATCACCCGTCCTGACAGCGCCGGTGGTTCCTGTCTCTATGAGTCACCAAGTCCAGACCAGGGGGCTCTGCTGTGTGCGCGTCTGCTGCCTGCCCACCTGCCCCTCCCGGCAGAGCTGGCCTGTCTTCTGCGGCCTGACAGTGGGCAGTGAGCCAGCCTTCCGGAGGTGCCCCTGCCCAGGCCAGCCAGGGTCCACATCAGGTCCCAGCAGCCAGAGCCCAACTCAGGCATGCCCACCCAAGTCCTTGCAGGCTCAGGCAGGGGACCCCACAAGCCCCCAACTCTCTGGAAGGCTCCAGGGTGGACGTCTTGCTTAAGGACAGGGTGGAGGACGAGGCTGTATAGACACCAGCTCCATCCCTGATGGCAGCAGTCTAGCCCTCAGGGGAGGCCCACACGGTGGCAGGTCCCCAAGCCAGAGCACAATAGGTGCAGGACAGCACAGGGCTTGAGCAGCAGGTGTCACCCTGGCCCAAGAGCATCCAGGTCCCCAGGGGCCGGGCAGAGGGCACAGTCAATAGTGGGCTCCAAACAGAGCAGCCGTCTTCTGCAGGATGGTCTTGTGGTTCACGTACAGGGGAATGCGCTTGTCCACCACTTGCCACCGGATGGACACCCCTGGATCGCAGGCATGCAGGTGCTGCAGGGACAGAGGTGGCCATCATTCCCACCCCAAGCACCCAGAACCTCAGACCCTAATGAGTGTAGCGACCCTGTGCCTGCCTCCTGCCCAAGTGTGGCCAGCTCACTCTGCAACATGGGGACAGGGATGCCTGCTGGGGTGCCCCATGATGTCCCATGAGCCCTGAGAGCCCCATGGGGAAGCCAAGATGCCTCTGGCCTCCAAGGCTCCCCAGGGGGAAAACTTCCTGCCAGGTTCTGCTTAGGGAGATGTCAGACAAGTGGAGGATAGGTATCCCCATGAAAGGAGTATTCACAGAAGTCAGGGAAGCCTTGCCAGCCCCTGCACAGGTGCATCCTCAAGCCCCTATCATGGGAGTCCCCATCCTGGCACCACACAGGGCCCTCAGTCCACCCCCTCTGCTGTATGCTCTGCCCCCTCCCTGGGACTCTCAGTAACTTTCAGGAAAGACCGCCTCTGTCTCTGGTCCTGGGCAGTCTGGACCTGGGAGCCTGGCAGACCCCTCTGAAGCCCCAAGGCCCATCCAGATCCCCCACCCCCTGGGACCCCCGCCTGATGCCCAGCCTCATACAGAATTCAGCCGCTTCAGCTCCAGGTCACTCTGGTCTGGGAAGTGGACACTGATGGCCACAGTCTCGATCCAGGCATTGTCGGTGTTCCGTGGGTCATCCATGTACCCTTTGTACACCTGCAGCACAGCAGGGTGAGCCCCACCAACCACTGTTAGGCTCAGCCCCACGAGAGGGGCCCCTGGGCCCGACTGCCAGCAGGACGGCCTGCCCTGCCAGGCTCAGAAAGCCTGGAACACCGCCATGTGGGACCCATACCACACACCAGGCGCACAGAAGGCAGATAGCTGCAACTAGGGCCAGGGAGATACCAGCTCCCTACCAAAACACTGGCTCTCTTCTGGGGTGATGGGAGCCCCAGAACCAGTCTGGCTGTGCAGTACCACAGGGCTGAGCACCAGGGACACAATCATTTTAGGTCATGTGACTCTTACTTCAGTAAAACTAAAATAATTTTAAGTAGCAAACAAAAAGAGATGGTGGCCACACACTCATAGCCTGCACAGGGAAAGCCAAACTGCCAGGTAGGCGAGTCAAAGCCCTCAGTCACCTGGGACAGCACTGTCTGCATCGGACAACACAGGATAGGCCAGACACAGTAGGAGGTGAAGGTGGAAACAAATCATGAGTTAACAACACGAGGATGGCAGCTACGGGCAATGGGGGCTGCAGCACTCTGGTTCTATTAGAAGCAGGCGTGTAATTATGTTAGGGACGCTGGAGGCCCAGCCTGGGAAAAAAGATCCAGGCTTCTAAAGATCGGATTCAGTGACCTGGCTGGGGCCCAGGCCAGGATGGCTGTCACCAGCAGGGCTGAAGGTCCCTCATATCCTGGACTCCTCCTGGAGCCCTCAGGACCCACAGCTGAGCCAGGGCTCCTCCGAGTCCCACCCACCTCTGCGCCTCACCCCATCCTTTTAACCCGCCTGCCCATGTACCCTACCCATCTCAGAGTGCCGCCTGCCTCCCTGCCCACCTCGGATCCCCGCTGTAGCAGGCCCTCCACCTCCGGCCAGGCCTCCTGCAGCAGGATCTGCTTCAGCTTCCTTGGCAGCATCTCCCCCGACTCCCGGGAACCCTGCACAGAGGAGTGAAGGGCAGTTGGCAAGGTGCTCAAGGTTCTGAGGCCCCCTGGGCCGTCCTTGTTGGCCATCAGCCCAGAGCAGGAGCTGGCTAGGCCCTGGTCACTTGGGGTGGAAGTCACACTGCCCAGAGCCCGTCCCAGTCAGCACCCTGGCAGGGGAGCAGGACAGCCCTGTGTTCCCTTGTACCCTTCTCTGGACCCAGGCCCATTTCTTGCATAGGTGGCCACTGGGGCATCTCTCTGGCTGGCCCTGGCATCCATGCTCAGGCCTGAAAGCCCAGGCGGCAGATCACGAAGACATGTGCCGCCCTGCAGGGGCAGCTGCTGGGCTGTGGGGCATGACTGCGGCCAGAGAGAAAGGGCTTCCCCCTGAGCAGGGTGGAGGACAGACTCCCTGGGAATCAGACACAGGAAAGGGTGCCACGTGCATGGCCAGGCCTGGCAGGTCTCAAGTGTCAGGCAAGACACACATCTCCGGCCCTACAGAGGAAGTTGGGGCAGGAAAGGCCTGGGATCTCCCCGAGTCTGCCCCACAAGGTCTCTGGGGTGCCTGCCATCTCTGGACCCCACAGCCAGCTGCCACTTTGAAGCAGCTTGTGCCCACTCCTCCCCTGAACAGTAGCATCCTCTCTTCAGAGCTCGCCCGGGGTATGGATGAGAAGGACGAGTGTGTGGCGGAGAGCCTGGGACAAGCTGCCACCTCCATGCTGAGCTCCACAGAAGTCATCGGCTCCCAGGGAGCCCCTCCTGGGTGAAGCGGGTGCTCAGGGCATCCCAGAGATTCAGGGCCTCAGCTCTCCCAGGTGCAGAATAAGGAAGCTGGGAGGAGAACTGAAAACCCCAAGGGCCGTCCAGCCCCAGGGGAAGACGAGGCTGGAGGGAGGGACAGAGGATGCATGATGGGCCAGGTTGCCCGTCAGAAACAGCTCCACCCCCGCCTCACCCATCTCACCCCTGGCAGGGCCCAGAGCTCTGAGAGGGGCCGCTTCACCACCAGCACCTCCAGCATCTTCTTTATGCTTTTCCTGCAGATGGCACCATCCTGATTCCTCTTCCACCTGCAAAAGGGGCCACTCGCACCTGCTCAGGTGCACAGGTCACCCACCCACTCTTCCCTGAGGACCTCATCCCCAGGGACCCACCTCATCCTCACAGAGTCATCAGAGAGTTGCCACATGCGTCATGATCTTCCCCACCTTGGTATCACCAGTGGGGTGGAAAGAGCCCAGGCATTTTGGAGGCCTTTAACCAAAAGCCTTAAAACCTGTGCACCTGATTAACACTTTCCTTAACACTGGTCCCAAGCTTCACCCTTTCCCTACAAATGGCTCAGTGTGTCCCTCTCTGGGGCAGAATAGTGCTCCCACTACTCCGTGGAAAGACCACATGTTCTCTGCCCATTCATCACAGTAAAAGACAATGGGACTCAGGGGCGTAGGTCTTTTGCAAATGGGAAGGGGATCTAGAGACAGAGGGATGAGAAGAGAAATACGGAGAATTAAAACGTGCCAAGGAAGTGCTACTCCCCACGCCAGACGCAGACATGTATGCGCACATGTGCTAACATAAAAGAAGAAGCCTTAGAAGAGCATGTGATGTACCCAGCTTTCCAGCCCTAGGTCTCTGGAGAGGCTGGCACAAGCCCCTGGGTACTGGGCTGAAAGCCACTGAGCTGGGCTCTGGGCTCTGGGCTCCGGCTGGGGCACAGCTAGGCGCACCAGTTCTGAAGATGGGCAGAGCTCAGGTGCCCAGCACTGAGCAGCTACAAGAACAGCACAGGGTATGAGCGTCTGTGTAAATGTGCATGTCCGTGTGTGTCTGCATGTCTGTGTGTGTCTGTGTGTGTCTGCGTGTCTCTGTGTGTTTGTACAGATGTGTATCGGCATGTGTCTGAATGTCTACATGTCTATGTAGATGTGTGTCTGTTGTCTCTGTAAATGTATGTATCTGCATGTGTCTGAGTGTGTCTGTGTGTTTGTGTACATGTGTGTCTGCATGTGCCTGTGTGTGTCTGTATTTGTATGTGCTTGCATGTCTGTGTGTCCGAGTGTCTGTGTAGATGTGTGTGTCTGCATGTTTCTGTGAGTGTCTGCATGTCTATGTAGATATGTGTGTCTGTGTGCCTCTGTGTGTTTGTGTAAGTGTGTGTCTGCATGTGTCTCAGTGTGTCTGTGTAAATGTGTGTCTGCATGTGCCCACGTGTGTCTGTGTGTGTCTGTGTGTGCCTGCGTGTCTGTGTGTCTGCATGTCTGTGTCTGTTAGATGTATGTCTGCATGTCTCTGTGTGTGTCTGCATGCCTGCATGTGTCTGCACGTGTTTATGCAGATGTGTGTCTGCGTGCCTGCATGTGTGTGTCCTGGCAGTACAGTTCCCTGACAGAAATGTCAGCAGACTTTACAGTGTCATATTCTTACTATTTCCCCTTGGTAGCGAGCAGGCCTCAGTTGCTGCCTGCCTGCCTCCCAGCGGAGCTCTCTGGGGTCCTCAGGAAACAAGAGCAGGCTCCAGGGGAACAGGCTCATCCCTGCCGGGCTCCAGCATGTCCACAGCGACTCACAGGCCCCCCACTTGCCCCCGACAGGTACCAGGCACCCAGTACCATGGTTGCCCCAGCTCTCAGAGCACATGGGGTGCCTTGAAAGCACCTCAGTGCACATGTGGGTAACTATGTCCCAAAGTACTCACCGGGTGATCACAGGGTGCAGCATGTGGTTGGGTCCATAGCAACTGAGGCTCCCACGTCCCCGCAGCCCTGTGCGGCCCATGGGATTCCTGGGTGGAGAGGGCTCAGCTCAACTGTCCCCTGTGCCAGGGGACACCGGGATCCCACCCAGACCTGTGCACCCAGGGAGACAGTCTCTCGGGGAGGCTGAGGCCAGGGCTCCCAGTTAGTGGGGACACACAGCAAGGGGAAGTGTCTCCCCACGAGCAGTCTGGCCTCGCTGTGACCCCCTCTCCCTTGAAGAGCAGGGACCATCATGGCTCGGGGCCAGCATGGGGCTGGGGCTCAGTGCTCGGCGCTCAGCCTCCTGTACTCTGTGGACCTGCCTCTCGGACACCCAAGACACCCCTTTCCCACTGTCTTCCCGTGGTTGGGTGCTGGGCCCCTGTGCTCACTTCCTGCCCTAGCCTGCCAACCGTGCCCCACAATTTCAGGTCTGTCCCCACTGTCCCTTCCCCTGAGGTCTCCTCTGCAGCATGCTGGCCCTGTCCTGGCCAACCACCGTCTTCACCTTCCACAGGTTTCACTTTGGACCAGGGCAGGGACTTTGGGGAGACCCACTTTGCCTGCCCAGTGGGGATGCAGCACCCTGGTGGTGAGGCCCAATGAGGTCACTGGGAGCCCTGGAGGAGTCGTGGCCTTTCCTCTCCCTCTGCATGCACCCTATCATGACTGCTAACCCAGGGCCGAAGCAGCAGGACTCAACACCATGGACCAAGCTCGTTCCACTGTGAGCTGAAGTCCATCTTCCCTCTTCAGGACCCCACCGTCCCAGTACTGGTCAGGTGGTGAGAAGCTAACCCTACAGCACCCTTTTCACACCTTAACCTCCAGCTGCACTGATGCCTCAAGCGAGAAAAGGAATTCTAAAACATCTTACAAGAACACAAACAGTACATCTTAGTGATGGTATGGTTTGAGTACAGCCGCCTCCTCCAAGACTCACGTCAAAACCTAATCACCTTCTGAGATCTTCAGAGTCAGGGCCAGACCTTTAAGAGTGACAGGGTGCAACGTATAACGGGTGAGCAGGAGGGTGGCTCTCACAGCCCGCCAGGTCCCCTCACCCTCTCCTGCCCTGTGACTCCACCAGCAGAGAGGCATCCACAGACACGAGCTCTCAACCTTGAGTCAGAAACATGAGCCGAAATAAACCTAGCCTCTTTAGAACAGGCTTTGCCTGTGGCGTCGTGTTATTAGCAACACATCCACCAAAGATAACAGTTTCACAGAAATAGGCAGGTGACGATGACGGGCTCACGTCCTCTCTGCTATGGCTGCTCTGAGCCCTGCCCAGCCTGCTCCACACACTGGGCCATTTCCACAGGGCCACCTACACTTGTCCCGTTGGTAGGACATTGCTGGCTCCCTCCTGGCCGTACTTTCTGCCACCTCAGACACACTGTCAGCAGCACCACCATGTCCCTTCCCCACCTGTCCCTGCAGAATCCGCTTCCTGTTCCAGCATGTTCTCCAAGAAGCCAGCCCCTCTCCCTCCAACAGTCCCCCCTTCTCCATGAAACTCTACCCTCCACCAGCCACATCCCAGCAACCTCGCCTCTGAATGTCTCTGCCACAGTAAAGAGACGGCCTTCCCTTGAGCCCAGGTTGGCACACGGGTCACCTGGCATCGTGCACTGGTTTCCCTCTCTCTGCACTGGGTTGAAGCTCCCTCTTGGTCACCAGGCAATGTCACCATCCGTTCCACCCTGTAACACCTGCGTGCCCACTCTGCCACCCACAAACCCAAGTCCCCAGGGACTCCGATGGGATGGGGCACTTTCAGGGCCCCCCGTCAGCCACTGAGGACAGCACCAAGGGCAGCTCCAGGCAGGCACTGGGCAGCACCCGAGGGTGAGGCTTCCATCTCCTCTGTGGTCAGTTTGTTTTTACAGAAAACCTCCCCGTGTGCCAAGAAAGGGCACTAGCCCCAGAACAACCCCACGCGCTCAGCACTCACAGGGGGAGCCCGTCCTGGACCATGTAGGACCCGTGGAAGCTGCGGCGGTCCGTGCATCCATCTAGGGTGTTGTACTGGATCTTAGCCAAAGGCTCTGGGGCCCTGGGAGCACAGGGGGACAGGCCTTCATAAGACAGAGGTGTGGCATGAGAGGATGCGGGTGACCACAGGCTCACAATGCCCACAGCCACTGCATCCTACGGCCTCGGGCAGGGAAGACACGCTCTGAGGAGCTGGGGTCTTGGAGACACTCACTGTCCCACCGGGTCGGTCAAGGCTGTGTCCTTCCTCTCAGCCGTGTAGAAGGGAGGCTCATAGATCAGGAACTCCGTCTGCACCACAGGGCAGCACAGCTGTCCTCAGACTGTCCCCCAGGCAGAGCTGACCCAGCACCTGGGGCCAAGGGTGCCCACGCCATAGCCATGGCCACTGGGACTCAAAGAATCCCAGGTACAGGGCAGGTCCAAGCCAGGCTGAGCCCAAGAAGGGCTCCCCTCCTCCATGCCTGGCACCTGCAGGGGGCGCCTGCTGCTTCCAGGGCTCAGCAGCAGTGACAGTGTCAGGACGGCTGGGTGGATACGAGCCATAGAGGCAGCCCAGGCTGAGAGCTCTGCGTGGGGCCAGGGCCCCACAGGCCCCCTCTGTCCCTCCAGCTGTGAGGCTCAGTTTCCCCAAGAGTCAACACTGAGGGCTCCGTAAGGCTGTCATAGGCAAGAGACATGGGGGACACTGCGGCACTGGGGCCAGGCTTCTCTCCCCTCCCCAGAGCTCGGGTTTGCAGGAGGGGCACTCACCTCCCACGGCACCTTCTCATTGGGCACAGGGAAACGGGTGATGGGGGAGTTGGGGTATAGGAGGTGTCGGGCATTCACATGGAAGCTGTCGCCTGGGTCTTCGTCCTTCCTTCTGCCAGCTGACTCGGCATCTGGCTCGTCAGGGCCCTTTGGGGGTGCTGCAAACAGCCAGAAGGGCTGAGGCATCATGCTGAGCCTGAGCTTGGCACTCTATCCCGACCTCCACATCCTCCAGGGACAGGAGAAGCAGGGCCCCCATGGATCTCGGTCACTGGGCCCGAGGCTGCCTCTCCCAGGTCAGTGGGACCAGCAGCTGGCCAGGGATCCCCACTCACCCAGGGCAGGCACGCCCACCGCAGATCCAAAGCCACTGTCCTTCAGGGTCCTCACGATCCAGTGCAAAGACCTGGCCATCTGGGCCACCTGGAAAGCATGTCCCAGAAAAGGTGCCACCTGACTCCACAGTCTCAGGATGGTCATTGGGACTAGACAGTCAAGAGCAACCTAAATTCCCATGGGTACCTTGAAGGAAGAAGCATCCTCAGCACCCCGCCCCCTCTTCCTCAGTGGCCCTATGCTCAGGACTCAGGCGTCTGGAACCAACATGGCTCAGGAAGATTAAGCTCCTGACACTGCACCTGTCTCGGTGTCACAGGCCCACAGAACCTCACTGACAGCAGACACTAACCAGCACAGGCCTGGCTGGAGGGCACATTGCAGGCCCACCTAGGGTCCTGGCTGCTGTGGACAGCACCAGTCAGGGGCCTGGTCAGAGGGCACCAGCCAGGTACTGCCAAGGTCAAAGGGTGTTCCACATTAAAGGGACCAGTGGGCAAGAGGACCACGCCCCTCGATGGCAGACAAGAACACGTGGGGCCCTGCTGTGTCCACTCAGGGCTCCCAGAGGCCAGGGAACCTATAGGACCAGCCCGATGAGCTCCCTGACCCCAAATGATGGCCCATGCCCACTGTCTACAATGCCAGTCAGGCCCATGCCAACTGCAGTGCCTGACTGTCCCCTGGTGCCAGAGCTTCTGCCCACTACCCAGGATGCTGCCCAGACAGCTGACCGGCACCTCTCCCTCTCAACCCTGCTCCTCTGTCACCCATGTCCACTCCAGGACTTCTCCAGGCCAGGTCCCAGAGCATGTGGAGTGAACAACGGTGTCCCCACAACACTGCTGTGCTCGAGAACCTCAGAACACCGCCCTTCTTCGGAATAAGGTATTTCCAGACGAAATCAGTTAAAATGAGTTCTCACTGACTGGGGCAGATCCTGAGACCGGTAGCCAGGACCACCCCTAAGCTGATCTAGCTCCCCAGGCTCAGGAAAAGGCAGAAAGAGCTGCCCTGGAGCCTGCAGGGGGGCAGAGCTGGGAGGACCCCAACTTTTGACTTCTGGCCTCCCAACCTGGGAGAGTCTGTTGTCATGGTAACCCTAAGACGCCTGTACCTAGCAATGAGCTTCATCACCCCAGTTCACTCCAGCTCCTCTTGGCCCACATCGCTGTGTACTTCTTCTCCCTCCTCCCAGGCGCCCAGAGCCACCGCAGCCAGCCAGCCTACCTGCTCCTCCAGGGAAGCCAGCCTCTGCTCCATGGGGCCCGACCTCTTCAGATGGTCCATGTCCAGCAGGTCCACCATGCTGTCCACCCTGGAAGAGCACATGGCTAAGCCAGAGGCAGCAGGCTTAGGGGCCTTGGGACTCGGGATGCAATGCTGCTTGCCAATGGCCCACCAGACCCAGCAGTCCAGGCCCATGTCAGATATTCACCAGGCATCTTCCTCTCAACCCAGAGACCATCTAACATGCTACAGGATAAAACCACCTGGCGTCCCCAAAGGTAAGATGTCATAGCAGAAGGATAGCCCCGGTGCCCAGGGCCTGGCGACAGCCTGCTAGAAGGTGTCTGGGGAGAGACCTATCTGAGCTGCTCGCCATGCCTGCCCATGGGGTGCCAGGTCACAGGCTCTGACCCTGAGCCTCAAATCACAGATGACAGGCATCTGGCTTGGTTGGGAGGGAGTCGCTGGTTTGAGGTAAAAATTTGTTTTTTGTCTTATTTTGCATGGTGGTACATGCCTATAATTCCAGCACTCAGGAGTCTGAGCAGAAGCATCTCCACAAGCTCACAGCCAGCCTGGGCTATCTACTAAGACCCTGTCACAGAAACCAAAAACATTTAAAAATTTAGAAGAAGAAGAAGAAGGAGGCGGAGAAGGAGGAGAAGAAGGAGAAGAAGAGGAAGAGGAAGAAGAAGGAGGAGGGGGAGGAGGAGGAGGAGGAGGAGGAGGAACAGGAGGAGGAGGAGGAGAAAACAGGAGCTTCTGCAAACTTTGGCCTGTCCTGTTTGTAATTAAAATAGATCCACAGCCAGCAACTGTCCAAACTGTGTGATTTTGTGATTTTGCACGGGTCCTCTGACTTCCTTTTGCCTCTGGTGCCCACTGTAAGTCATATTCATGTGTAATGAAGAAAGCAGCCATTTAAATGACTGGCAAGTATTCCTGGGGACGTGGCCCAGCAAGGCCACTTGAAACAGCCCTGAAGGAGGAGGAGGGCACAGCTGCACTGAGCCCTTTGGGTTGACTCTGCCCACACAGTCCACTGCTCCTTCTCACAAAAGACCCTTCCAGCCTTTGTTTCTTCTCCAGCCCCACAAATGTTCCAGGATGATTACCACAGCATCCATGGCCTGGGACCTGGTTACCATGAGACGTGAGAGCTGCCTAAATCTACAGGTGCAGCGTGTCAGACACCCAGACCCCCAGCCCGGCTCTGCACCAGGGAGCCTGGTCAGTACCACAACTGCCTTGCTGTGAGGGCCTGGCTCGCTGTGTGCCTCGGCACATCACTGGACTTTGGACTTTGGACACTGGACTTGCAGATCCAAACGAAGGGAGTGACCAAGGCCAGGGACCTTGGTAAGAGCCACCTAGTTATGTCATCATTTTCCTGTTGCAAGATCTCATCGACTGCAACACCTATTTTGGTTAAAGATTCCCAGATGAACCAACAGGAGCTTTTAGAACATCACAACACTGCGTTCCAGCTGCAGCACCTCCGACTGGAACGGTCTTGGGAGGTGAGAGGGTGCTCCTCAGTGTCTGCGGGCGTGTGCCTGCGGTGAACTGGGCCAGGACTCAAATCCAGGCTGTGCTGTGCACCAGCCCAGACATCCACTTTGCAGGGCCTCTTTTCTCCATGCTAAGATGGAGTCAATGACACTTCCTGCTGCCAGACACCTAAGCAAAGTGCTGGGCCTCGGAGGGTCTCTATCTCCTGCTCCTCAGAACCTCCCACTGGCTGCACCTTCTCCACTGCAGGACACCGCCACTGGAGCTGTGCAGGGCATCCTAGTGCCCTGGGCCCTGCTCCCCAGCACCTGGTCCTGGGCTTGGCCATTGCTTAATGCCAAATGACACCAGACAGGGTCACCTATCATGGCCTCCTTGGCTACAGCTGGTGAGAGAAGGCAGCCAGGTGTGGCATGGAGCCCAGCCTGTCCTCTTCAGTGGGAAGCCAGGGTAGGATATCAGGAGAAGGGAGTGACCAGGAGAAACCAGGCTGAGGCTACACTAGCCTCCCTCAGTCGTGTCAGGCTGGGACCAGACCACAGACACCTGCTGAGCGTCTGTCAGGCACTGGGGACTGACGGGAACCTGGAAATTCTGTCCTTGTCTTGTGGGGCTCACAGCTCCATGGAAGGAGCAGGAAATGTTAACCCACCAGGGACGCACAAACAATAGTGGGCAGACTCATCAGCCCTACAACAAATCAAGCAGCCAGCCCAAGAGACAAACCCACCAATCTACTAAGCAATCACTCCCCGATGAACCATCAACCTACTGAGAACAAATCCACCAACCCTACAAGAAAGCCACAAACCAACCAACACTCGGGATCCGGGGAAGGAGGGTTCCATAGACAGGAGGGCGGAGGCCTCTGGAGAAGCACATCTGAGCAAAGGTCCACTCCTCTGCAAAAGCCCACCCCAAACAGAGGAGATGCCAAAGGCCTGAATGGATGGCACTGTGTCCAGGCTGAGTCACACAGCACATCTGTGTCTGCCTCACCCAGCTTCAGACAGAAGCAGCTTCAACTACCCACTGGCCTGCCAAGGTCCTCACTCGGGTCTGGTGCTTGTTACCTCACCATCGTCATCACCTTCATCAATACCCTCTCACCATCATCACCACCTTCACCATCATCTCCTCAACATCTTCATCATCACCATCGCCATCATCGCATCATCACATCGTCAGTACCACTATGACACCATCACCTCATCAATATCCTTCTCACCACCCCAACCATCCATCCCTATCACCATCACCATCACCACTACCATCACCCCTACTGCCACCACCACTGTCATCTCTCTGTGTCATCATCCTCATCCTCTCCGTCACCCGTGGCAGGCCAGAGCTGCAGTCACAGGTGGCATGACCCCCTCCCCCACTCCCACAGAAGCAGGGACTTGCCACAGTGAGACACTGACATGGGCCTGGGGCTATCTTTTCTTACTGCCACCCATCATGGCTGAGGGCCTGGGGCAGAGAGAAGGGAAGAGAAAGAGCTTTCTCAATACAGACCTTGCCTTTGAAAGAAACAGCAGGAAGGCTCTGGTCTGGAGATGGTACTAGTGTAGCCAGGGACCCAGCCTGGGTATCAACAGATCATGGATAGCTGCTCTCAGGGTGGGACCTTGGGTCAGCCACTGGGCACAGGCCTGGGGCCTGCAGGGGCCATGCTAGAAGCAGTGACCACAGCCCCCGACATGCCAGCTTACAGTCTGGCCCCATCTCCCTCCCATGCCATGGGTGTAGGACCCGGGCCTGCCGGCAGGGTCTGACCCCATGATGACCACATTCCCAGTGCCTGTGGGTTCAGCCACGGCCCTCGCACTTCTCACTGATGTCCTGGATCCGCTGCTCCGGCCGCTGCTGCTGCTGGGCCTGCTGCTGGTGCAGGTAGTTCTCCTTCAGGTAGATCTCCCAGGACAGCAGGGCTGCCTCCTCATTCTTCTCCAGCTTGTGCTCTGCCAGTGACAGAGCAATCTGAGCTCCTCTTACGCCCTTGGCCAGAGGATGGGTGCAGCAGCCATGCGGTCCCCAGGTCCCCATCTGCAGGTGAGGTGGCTGGGCCCAGGCGGGGTGCAGGGCAGTGGATGCTCACTGAGCTGTGTGTGCCTCTTGGCAGGGATCTTCTGGACCAGCCTCCTGATCAGCAACCACAGGTGGCTGAGCAGGATGAGCGGGGGTGGGGCGGGCGGCCGGCCATGGTACTCCTCGATCAGATCGTGCCGCTGGAACTTCCAGATCTGGTCCGTGTGCTCCTGGACCTGCTGGAACGTGTAGCTGGCAAGAGACGGAGGGGGACAGCATTAGCAGGCACTCAGGGCAGACCCCACCCATGGCTCTTGTCTGGGGACCCCAAGGCCACAGCTGCCCTAGAGGTTGGCTCCAGGAGGGGCGAGATCTGCAAGATCCCAGTGCCAAGAGAGGAGAAGGGCGGACAGAGGTCACAGGGCTTCAGCAGCCTTGTGATGACACTGGTGCAGGGACCAGCACTAGCCTGAGCCACCTACTTTACCAGCCAGTTTTCATAAGACAGGACAGGCCTGGGTCTTCCTGCTTTGGGGTGTGCAAGGTGGATGGGCTTTGGCAGAGCCAGTGCGGGGGAGGAGCGGCCTGTGTGTACCCCAGGATGTTAGAAGGCACCCGGGGACGGCACACCGGGTCCCTAGCTCAGGCCGTGCCCA
>PVIR01011510.1:0-46904 GCA_004026965.1 Petromus typicus
TGTTACAGAAGTCACACGATAGTTAATCTCCTGTGTCTGATTTATTTCACAGTCTCAAGCATGATTCTAGGTTAGGATTCTAGCTTCCAGGGATTTGGGTGTCTAAGTCACCCAGTCTATGGAATTTTATTATGTTGCCCCTAGAAAACTTAACACAGATGCAGCGTGTGGTCCACAGCTTTGTTATGGAGACTCTTTTAGATGGCTGAGAAGATGGGTCAGAGTCTCAGGAAGATGGGGCCCTTTCTCTGTATAAAGAAGGTCCATTTTCCAGGCTGGTTTCAGGATTCATGCTGGACTGCCAAGTTGAGTACAGCTCTTTCTGAATCCCTTCAGAGTGTCCAGAATCGGTGATAGATGCCCCATCCAAAGAAACCAGACTGGTCTTGAAGAAATCTGAGTACCTACTTAACACAAAGGATTGCCTGGAGCTTGGCACTGGACCTCTCTATTTTAAGCTCAGACATTCCTGGCCACTGGCTATCTCATGGTCCTGGCACTGGGCAGGCTGAGAAGGGCAGGCTGCCGTGTGTTCAGCTTCTCTGCCAGGTGGGATTGATGAGCCCAGTGCAGACGGGTGTGCAGAGACCAAGTCCTCTCCCAACACATTGTGAGCCAACTTGTCTCTATCAAGTTGCTTCATCTGTGGCTACTTATTTCACTGGGTCAGAGCACACAGCACGCAGAAAGCCAAGTGCGAGTGCACTTGGGGTGGGGGCTGGTGGTGCACCCTGCTGACGAGTGCAGCCCACGCTCCGGACTCAGGGCCTGCTTGCCAGCACATTTGTGCACTGCTGTAGCAGTCTCTTGCTTCATTTTTCAATGATCTGTCCTGTCACCCCAACCCTATGGCTGTTGCCTGGAGTGTGTGTATTGAGTGTGTGCTGGGAGGACATAGACTAGGTTTCCCCTGTAGGAACAGTGACTATTCTTACAACTCAACATTACCACCAAAAAACCCAATGAGACAACAAGCTACATGTTTAATAGATGGCCATCAAAAGTGAAAGAAGGCTCCACAATGCTAGTCATTAAATTACAAGTCAAAATTACAATGAGCCATGTGTGGTAAGCACACCTATAATCCCAGATACTCTGGAGAGGCTAAGGCAGGAGGATCCAAGTTTGAGGCCAGGCTCAGCAATTTAGTGAGACTGGATCTCAAAGTTAAATTTAAAAAAAGACCAGAGTTGTGTGTGGCTTTGTGGTAGAACATTTGCCCAGCATGTATGAGATCCTGAACCCAATCCCCAGAACTGACACAAAGCAAAACAAAAACAGCATAACAAAATGTCATTTCACACCCAATACAATGGGTGTTACTTAAACACAAGGCAGAAATTAACAAGTGTTGGTGAAGATGTGGAAAAGTGAGAACTCTTATGTATTGCTGATGGGAATGTGGCATGGTACAGCTTTGGTGCAGCATACTAAGTGTTTCCTCAAAAATTAAACATGGGGGCCAGGGATTTAGCTCAGTGGTTCTAGCGCCTGCCTTGCAAGTGCAAGGTCGTGGGTTTGATCCCTGGTAACCACATACAACAAAGCCAGGAGTGGTGACTCACACCCACCAGCAATCAAATCAGTACCACATACCACAGCACCAGGCATGTTGGCTCATCCTATAATCCCAGCACTTGGGAGGCAGAGGCAGGAGGACTGTTGAATTCGAGGCTGAGTTCAGGACCAGCCTAAACTACAAAGTAAGACTCTACCTCAGAAAAATAAATAAATAAATAAATAAATAAATAAATAAATAAATAAAAATAAACATAGGAGCTAGGCATAGTGCTCATGCCTGCAATCCCAGCACTCAGGGGGGCTGAAACAGGAGGACTGCTGAGAGTTCAAGGCCAGCCTGGACTACAAAGTGAGATCCTGTCCCAAAAATCTAGTCAACCACACAAAAACTTAAACATACTGTACGATGTCAAAAAAAAAAAAGAATTGAAAGCAGAGATTCTGTCACATGTTTCTATATCCGTGTTTGTCACAGCATTCATCACAGTAGCTAAAAGGTGGAAATGACCCTAGGGTGCAGCAGGCATGGCCAAATGTGATAGGTACAAACAACAGAGTATTAGTCTGCAAAGCAACGTGTAGGTAACACATACAGATGAACCTCAAAGAGATTATGCTGAGTGAAGTACTCCAGACACCAAAGAACAAATGCATGATTCCACCAATGTGCAGCACCAAGAACAGTGCAACAGGGACAGAGTAGGGGGCTGGCAAGGGACGGGGAAGGCAAAGAGGGACTGAAGTTACTCCTGTAAAGAAGGGTAAACTCGAGACATTCGTAAGTAAATGGGTGCAGTTGGAGACCATGACATAAGTGAAATAAATGAGACAGACAGGTGAGTTTAAATATCACAGTTTCTCTTTTTTTTTTTTGAGACAGGGTCTTGCTTTGTAGTTCAGGCTGGCCCTGAGCTCAGCCTCAAACTCACATCACAGCAATCCTCCTGCCTGTGTCTCCTGAGTGCTGGGATTACAGGCGTGAGCCACCACACCCGGCACTGTGGTATGTGGTATTGTTTGCTCCTGGGTGTGAGTCTCCACGCCCAGTATTGTATGTGGTTACCGGGGATCGAACCCGGGTCCTTGCGCTTGCAAGACAGGTGCCAGAACCACTGAGCTAAATCCGTGGCCCCTCCCAGTTTCTCTTATAGGAGACACCTAAAACAAAAACAGAGCAAGTCTAAAGACAGTAGGAAGTAGGGAGATGTTTTCAAATGGGAAAAAGGAACAAATGATAGGGGTAGTTGGGGAAGGGGAGGAAAGGAGATGAGGAAAAACTGAAGAAAAAAATGGAAATAGAGCTTTGGCAAATAGGAAGGGGACCAAGAACTGAAGGGAGCCAGGAGGGGTGGGAGTGGGAAGGGGACACAAAAAGATTTAAGATGTGCTCTGTATATGTACAATGCTCCAGGATCAATGTCATCATTGTGTACTGCGAATATGTATTCATAAGAGGAATTGAAAAAAATGTTGGTTTATGTTGTCTGTACTATGGGAATGAAAGAAAAAGTTCATGGCTACTGATGCTGTCTGCCATTTATGAAATATTCCTGGTGCAGTTCCTGGTCAAAGCTCTGTGCATGTGTCAGCTTCTGTGGGTACTCAGTGTGACCAGCCAGGCCTTAAGGATGTGCAGACAGAGGCTTAGAGAAGTGACTCTTGTCCAGGAGTGCTGGCATTTGAAGCGTCTTTTCCTGGGGCCTCTGTCCCTGCTTGCCTTTCCTGTAAAACTTCCGGCTTCCGGCCGGGGAATACTGCCTGGATCCTGGGGGAGGGGAGTCGCTTGCCTCTGATCCTTTGGGTGTGATCAGAGTGTTTCAAAATCTAGATCATGATGCAGACAGGCATGGGGAATATGGATCTGGGGCTAGGACTAGGGTGAAGCAAGGACTAGGGGGCAGCAACAGGTCAAATTGGTTCACAGGAGGGTGTGACAGTGTAGACAGTACACACTCGTTGAAAGAAGGAATATTGAAAATAACTCTGCTAAGTCCACCCCAAAACTGTTTTAGGAGCTGGGAATATGGGCACAGCCAATATTGTCATTCCAGCCCTGTGGGGGCCTCAGCAGGAGGGCCACCATGTTGAGGCCAGCCTGGGCTACTCAACAATTAGCAAGACCTGATCTCAAATAACAGAGCAAGAAAAGGCTGGAGCTGGGATATAACTCAGAGTAAAGGCCTTGGGTGTAATTTGCAATACTGCCAAAAACCACAACCAACCAAACCAAAAATAACCACAAAACCAAACCAAGCCAGTTTTGGTTGTTAGAAAACCCTGTGACCTTTGGAGCTTTCCTTTCTCCTTCACAGGAGCTGTGTGCATCTCTATCAGATGAACTTCATTGGCAAGTTATTGATTTTCTGTGAGGTCACATGTAGAGTCTGAGTCTTGATAAATCACAAGCCATCGCCTTGACCAAGGTCCCTCCTGCAGGGAACATCAACTACTGATTGGTTTTTTTTTTTGAGACAAGGTCTCACTTTGTAGTCAGGCTGGCCCTAAACTTACTATGTACCCCAGGTGGGGCTCAAACTCACAGCAATCCTCTTGCCTCTGCCTCCCCAGTGCTGGGATTACAGACATGAGCCACCACGCTTGGCATTGTAATACGTGGTTACTGGGGATCAAATTTTCTTTTTTCCCTTTAGCTTTTTTGATGAAGTCTTGATATGTCACCCAGGCTGGCCTTGAACTTGTGATCCTCCTGCTTCAGCCACCCAAGTGCTGGGATTTCAGGTGAACAATACACACCAGGTTCATGTCCAGTGTAACAGAAAGGACTTATTAAAGTGTGCTCTAGGTGACTTGAAAAGAACATGAAGTTTGTTTTTTTTTTTTAATCTCATCAAGTTTTTGGATATTTTTTTCTTAACAGAAGTTGGTAACAGAGGTTAGTGGGTAGAAGGACCCAATGGAAAGAATTCTCTCTGCACTTAGAAAAACAACTCAACATTGACTGACAGAGGCCAGAACCGGTGTGGAGAACTTAGAGACAAAAAATCCAGCCAGGCAGTATGTAGCTGGGGCCTGCGACCAAGTAGGGTTCTGCACTTTCAGGGATGAACTGAAGAAATGCGCATGGTCTCAGATGCGGTGGGCACACGGGCAGGTACGGGGGCTGCTGTCTTCAGTGAAATAAAACAGGTAAACAAAGTAAACTCTTGGGACCTGAAAGAGTTCCTTTCTACTCTACTCCTTCATTTCAAAGACTGGAGAGGTTCTGGAAGATGTGACTTAAAATAGATCTTCATAAAAGCTTCCTCCCGGAATCAGAATACCATACTCTTAAAATCTGAAATGTGCAGTCGGCTTGGAAAAGAACCACGTCATCTCTGGAAGGATTCAGCCATCATCACTGGCAACATCCTGCCCACGAAAGGTGCTTTTCAGTTACAGAAGAGGAAGAAAGAGCCGCTGAGCCCAGGTCTCGATGATTTCTTCATCGGGGGAGAAAATAAGGTCAAATTTTAGGCACCGATACTCGGGCATTTGGAGGATAAGTATAAATATTAAATGGATTTAGGCTTTCTCTTTCTTTTCTTTTTTTTTTTCTTGAGTGTAAGCCTGGAGCCTTTCACAGAACAATGTCTGAGAAGCACAGACTCAAAGGAGATGCACATGAACCTGCAAGAAGAACCTCTGCACATTCCTAATCCCAGTGGTGGCTCAGGGTGTGTATAGCTCTCCCAGTGTTCTGGGAGTGGAGGCTGGTGGACAGTCCTGCCCATGGAGGGACAGCATGTGGACGCTGGTCTGTGCTCACCAGTCTGTGGGAGGATCCCCCTCTTGAGCAGGTTTAGCTTGTACTTCCGTGAGGAGCCCTTCTGAAACAGACCTGTTTTTATGGACATTGTGGTCACCTGCAAAACAAATCCAAGTTGACAGAAGCAGCCATTTTTGGGCAGCTGGTCTACCTCCATCTGGTTTCCTTTCTTTCTTCCCAGATCATGTTACCACACTGAGGGGGGCTGGTGGAGAGGGGTGCACTTCTCACTCTAGTCCCCTGGGGGCTTGGCAGGGTATCAATAGCATCTGTTAAAATTCTAGTCTTGGAACAGCCTTCTTTCTGCACAGGGCTCTCATGCATCTCCTTTGCCTCTGGGTTAGGGTTGCTTGAAGGGTCCCCCCACCAGGCTGCTAAACCCCAGGCTTTGGCCCCCTGTGGCCAGTTTCAGAGCTAGGTGATTTCTGAGTAGGTCCAAATGCTCCTCCTGTGGAAAAGAAGTCTGGAGGAGGAGTATATATGGCCCCTGTGCAATCACCGCTGGGCCAGAGGAAATAAAACAAACCCCTGAACTCTTGAAGCGGTTATGGCTTTTAATGGCCATTGGATTTTCCTCCTGATCCTTTATGGCTGATAATGTTAATTGCTACGCCCATCCACAGGTGTGCTTTGTGGAAGGGGGGGGGGTGGCGCATGCTGATAAGTCCCTGCAACTCAGCTTTGGGACGCCCCCCAGGGGGACGTGGAACTTCTGTGGGCATGCAATGCCCAGGTGACCCTGGCAGGGTGCCCAGACGGCTGCCAAGGCTTGCCTGGACTGCCAGCGCAGGGGTCTCTCAGTCTCCCCCCGCAGATCTCCCTCTGGGAGTAGAGGTCCCAACAATGACAGTGAAGGCTCTTCGCTGCCTGGGGCTCAGGCAGACCCAGGTCTCAGCAGGCTGCTCGGGTGGGGGAACAGCCTGTCCTACGGTTCTACTCAAACTGTTTCCCCAGGAAACCTCTTGGTCCTGGACAATCTGAGCCCCTTCCTCACCTTACCACCAGGAATACACATATACATTTGTCTATATCTTTCATATACATTAAGTGTCTAAATTTATTTATTTACTACAGTACCAGGGATCAAACTCAGCCCCTTGTGCTTGCAAAGTAGGTGCGGCATCACTTGAGCTAAATCCCCAGCCTACTAAGTGTATAAAGTTGATATGAAGAGAAAGAAGAAAATCGAAAACCCCACACTGGCTTTTGGAGGCTGGGAGCCAGTGTCTGGTCTTAAACACGTGCACATCACCCAGGTCCACACCTGGGCGTGTTTGTGTCTTTCGTCTCCTGCCAGGTATTCTTGCTGTGATGAACATACCTCTCAGATGTCCAAAACATACCATCCAGCCATTGTGGGAGGTACAGGGACACATTTAATTTGCAGAAGAGTTCCACAAGGAGGAGACAGCAATCCCACCCATTTTGCTGCTGAGGAAGCAGAAGCATAGCAAGAGGCAGACATTTGTCCTGGTCCCAGGTGGCTGAGCTATAACGGGAAGAAACTCCAGGTGTGCAGAGAAGCAGGTCACCTCTGTGTAGTGTGAGCAACAGTGACACTGTTCGCTGAGCCCATGTGGGGTGGGGGAGAGGAGCACCTGGGCACACCAGTGTCATTTATTAACAAATCCTTCTATGGTGCTGACCTGCCAGGGACTGCTCAAATTCATGGACCACTGTGAACTCACCCTCACCATTGCCCTTTAAATTAGACACTGTCTGGTGGTATAAATCAGGAATTCCTCGCTGGAGGATACATCTGTAAAAGTTTAGAGGCATCGCTGGATTGTCACAACTACGTTGAGGAAGATGGTCTTCCCACCCATCCACAGAGACCAGGGATACTGCTAAGTTGCTCTTCATGTTCAGCATGGGGCTCCCCACCATACTATGCAGGCCCTGAGACCTTAGTGCAGAGGTGGAGATCTCTGCTATTACTGCTGGAAGCTGCTGAGCCCTTGAGAGGTACAACATGGATGCGGTGGTCTCCATGCCTCCTCTTTCCTGCACAGGAAGGCTAGAGCAGTTTGCCATGAGCTGGCGGCTTGCTGGCTTTCCCAGGGCTCACCCTGGACTTTCAGATCTATTTCCTCTTTGAGGTACAAGCAGCTGCACTCCTCTGGCAACGGCACCCAGCTTTGTTCTGGTTTGTTAAGACAGAGAGCTGGATTTTATAGTCATTGCTCTTGAAAGCCCCATAAATGGTGTTTGCAGCCATGAGAAAGGCTGGGCATTGCCAGATCGGTAAGTTTAGGTTTGTAGGCTGACTAACACTCAAATGCCCTCTAGGCCTCACCCGGCTGCTCAGTTGCCCAAACCTCTGGCAGGCTGCAGAAATGTTGGCTAGGGACGAAACCAGAGTTCAAACAGGTGTGAGGTCATTCCTGGGAAAATCCTCCTAGCTTGTGCTGGCTGGATCCTCGCCTCAGCCTGGCACCTGCTCCGAGCTGGGTAAGAGGCAGCTCTGGACCCAGGCTTCCATTGTTTGTCTCATTATGTGCTGCTATTTTTAACTGCAGGAGATTTGAACCAGCTGGGGTTAAAACCAGAACTTTCTTTTCAAGGGGCCCAGAAATTTAGCTGCTTAGACCTGGAAGGGACTTAAAACCAAGCCCTCTCTCAATAGCATTCTTTCAGGATCTAGGTATGGTGGAGCACACCATAATTCCAAGCACTCAGGAGGCTGAAGCAGGAGAATTGCTACAAGTTGAAGGCCAGCCTGGATTACACAGCAAGACCCTGCCTCAAAAAAGAAAGAAAGAAAAAGAAAGAATGAAAACAAGACTCTCGCGAAGCAGAACCAATTACTTCATTTACAGCATGTAAGGCAAAATGATAATTGTGGGGAAATTATTAAGGATTTCAAGATAACAGCAAACCACAGAAGCAGGCACAGGGCCCTTGAGCACCAGCCCTGGGCACACACCCATGTAGCCTGGCATATGTGTCATTCTGTGGTCCATGACGTAGGTCCAGGCGTACCTGGGATTTTTGTGGTTTACTGTTACCTCAACGTAATTATTAAGAGTGTCTCCTCCACTCTCAACTCTGTTCTGGTTTGGACAACAAATGATATGGTCCCCTTGAAATTATACGACAGTCTCATCTGTGGTCGTGCTTTCATCCTACTTACGTTGTGGTGTTGGAGAAAGTCTAGCCATTGCATAATCTTATTTGGGGAGACAGAGTGATACGTCACGGTTAACAGAATATATATGCATATATATTACCATATATGTTCTATGTACTATCCATAAACATCTATATACTGTATGGATTAACTTTCCTTTATCTCCACACCAGATCTGCAGAGCAAGAGGCTATATATTTGCACCTGAACTAAACGAGGGGAAAGGGATCAATGATTGTCTTTAAGGTTGCCTCAGATGTGAGAAAATAGTGGATCCAGGATCCATTCCAGAAGAACTGGGTTTCCTGTAGGGTAGGTAACCTGTTGTCCTGGGTAGGCAGGGAGTGATGGTATTCTTTGAAAATGTGAACTCAAGTTTTAAAAATGGGGAAGTCTGGGGCAAACCAGGACAAATTAGTCACCAAGTGCTGTAGAGATGGTCTATCAAGCCTTGCAGGTTTCATGAACAATTTTTTTTTTTTTTGAAACAGGGTCTTGCTTTGTAGTTCAGGCTGGCCCTGAGCTCATTATGTAGTCCAGGTGAGCTTTGAACTCACAGCAATCCTCCTGCCTCCGCCTTCAGAGCGCTGGGATTATAGGCACCACTCCTGGCATTGCAGTATGTGGCACTAATTGTTAGTGGGTGTGAGTCACCACGCCTGGCATTGTTGTATGTTGTTACCAGGGATCGAACTCTGGGCCTTATGCTTGCAAGGCAGGTGCCAGATCCACTGAGTTAAATCCCTGGCCTTCATGAACAATTTTTGAATGAATAATTTTGAATGTTTACATTAAACATTTTATGGTAATCCTTTCTCAGGTTAGACTTCCTTTTAATACTAAAGAGGATTTTGCTGTAACTTGTGGAAGAAGAAAAGATGTTCAAATTAAGGCTGATTCCTGGATAATGCTTTATTTTACACCTTCTAAGACTTTTGCTTGTATGTGTGGATATTCATGGATGTGGAGTACATTTTTGGAATTTCTTCTTATAGCAGTGGTCTGTAAATGTTTACTGGGAAGGGAAGATAGTAAACATTTTTGATTTGCAGACCATATGGTCTCTGTTGTAACTGCTCAACTCTGCCATTGTAGAATGAAAACAATACATAAACAAATGAATGTGTCTGTCTTCCAGTAAAACTTTATTTACCAAAATAGGCAACAGGCCATATTTGGCTGGTGATCTATAGTTTGCCTACTCTTGATATGCAGTATAAATACCCATGCATGCCAAACTGCTAGAAGGTAATTTTCAAAAAGATAAAATGGTGAAATCATGCAAATATGAAGTGGGCCTATGCCATGGATTTTGTTCAAGGGAATTACCAAGGGCATACCATAAGATTTTACAACCTAATCAAAATGAGGGTGAAACCTGTAGCAAAAATGCTAAAAAAGAACTTAATGAATACTGATGGATTAATGTCTTTACAGGGATAAAATATTATGCTTGGAATTATCTTTTCTGCAGGTGGAAAATAAAAATTCATTGGTAGTACCATGACATGACTGATTTGCTTTTTTAAAAAATGCCTTTCTACAACTTACAGGTCATATTAGGAGATGAGAACATGGACCCTGGGCCCGCCAACCCATCAGGGGGCCATGGTCTTGACCTGTTCAGGCTGCAAGAACAAAACACCTTGGACTGGACGGCTTCTGAGGCCAGGTCTCGCCCGAGCTGGTGTCTGGGGAGGGCGCTCTGCCTGACTGTAGCCAGCTGCCTTCTGGCCTTGGCTTCAGATGACTGAGACTGTCTCTGTCTTGTTCCCTCTTCTGTGGGCACAAGTCCCACGATGAGGGCTCCACCCTCACAGCTTAGTTACTTCCCTACCTCTGACACACTGGGGGACAGGGTTCGACCTATGAATTTGTGGTGGACGCTCAGCACTCAGTAGAAGTCATGTTTTCAGCTGTTGCCTTGACCCAGAATGCTCTTCTTCTAGCTCTTCAAATGGTTGGTTCCTTCTTACTATCACTGCAGCCCCGATAGCATTGCTCCTTCTGACGGACCTTCTCTGACCATGCGCTTTTCATGCTCAGTTATTCTCTTCTACTAAACCTCGATTCATTTCTTTCATAGATTTTAAAATTTTTTCTTACCAGGGATTGAAATGAGGACCTTGTGAGGCAGGAGCAGCACCTCTGTGCTCAATCCTTGGCTCTTTCATAGTACTTTAAAACTTGCATTGATTTGGTTGACTGACACCACCTGTCCTCCCTAATTACAACGTCAACGGTCCTAAGAGCAGGGACCTTGCTGTCCTGTGGGTGACTTTCTTAACAGTTGTAATGCTGGGCCCAGTACAGAGCCTTGCTGAATACTGGTGGATGAATGGTGAGCAGATAGGTGGATCAACTGAATGAAATCTCTCTTCCGCTCTCCTTTTCATATCTTCTGCTTGGGTCTTTGCCTAGTTAGTTCAACAGTGTTATTGAATGTTCTCTTTCTGCCACATGCAGCCCCGGCTCAGATCATAGCTGTGACCAAAATAGATAAAATGCCCGTCTCTCTGGTATTTACATTATAGCACCCCTTCTGCTCCTGTGCGCTCTTGTAGATCTTCCTGGAATCCTTCCTGTGGGGCCTGCACCCTCCATCTTCGCCCTCTCGTTCTCTGCTCGTCCTCTCTCTTGCTGCCAATACCCTCATCTCTCCTGTCCCTGAGAGGACAGGAGAAGCACCTCCCCCTCTCTCCTGCTTCCTTCTCACACTCCTAGATCATTTCCTTCTGGTTGTATTTTTCCTTAACTGCTTTCATCCCACCCATTCCTTGATTCCAGCATCTTCATTTTCCATGTTTCCCTGGAGCCATGATTTCCAGTCCCTTGGGTGGCTCTCCCTTTGCTAATTCTCCTCTTTCCTTCTGGTAGGTCTGGCCCGGTGTACTTGGACAAGAGCAAAGAAACTCTCTCTGTCTCACAGGATGCTCACAGCCTCGACAGAATGCTGTTTCCCTGAGCTGCAAACTTCCTTTCCTCGACCTCACACTCATTTTCACAAGTGTCAAATTTAGTGCATCTATCACTTTCCCTTGTGCCCGGAGAAGGCAGCATGAGAGTGTATTTTCTGAATCTACAATTAAGAAACATGACCAAAGGGGCAGAGGATTTAGCTCAGGGGCTCCATGCCTGCCTCACAAATACAAGGTCCTGAGTTCAATACCCAGTTCAAAAAAAAAAAAAGAAAGAAAGAAAGAAAGAAAAATAAAAAGAAGAGTAACTAATAGAGCCAATATAAATGTTTTCACTGATTTACACTTTTTTCCCTACCCACTGCAAAAAATAACTATGCTTGAATATGAGTAACAGCACAAATAATGTTCTTTCTATTATTCACTGAAAGAGTCTCTTACTTAAAAATAGGAATAGTACATGAAACCTGGGCTGTTTGGAAAGTCTAGGGAGAGGAGTCACCGACAAGGGTAGACTGGTCTTTTTTGCACAGGTGGAAGCACACAGCACAGCTTGGGAAATGTGTCACAAAGATGCCATCATCAAGAAGCCTGCTTTGACCCTGCAATGTAGTAGACGGGGCAGCTCTGAACCTTAGGCATCTGTTATCTCAAAGTTCCAGAGTCTGGTCACAGGACACTTGGGTCTTTTGCTCAGGGTCTCGCCTAACTTGGTGGGTGTGTCCAGTGAGTGCCCTGTGACCACACTGGTGGGGGGGTCTTCACCAGCGATCCTTCCAGAGCCTGATCTCTTTGCCTCTTTGTATTGGATGGGAGGATATGGTGGTCCCTTCAACCCTGGTATAATTTTATTCAAAGCTGGCCACATCGCTTTTGCTAACTTGCTTGTGTTTGGTGTTTGTCCCTCATTCCCTGTAGGTCTCCGCCTCAATCTGTATGGAGATGCTTGTTTCCAGCGCTCTGTGAAGCTTATTCTCTTGCAGTCAGCTACTGGCACTTCCACCATCGGTTCAGTGACAATGCTACATCTTTCTACCTTTGGATCCCTGCTGCCTCAGACACTGTTGAGGTCCTCTCCTTCCAGAACCCTTTCCTTCCATGTCATGATGATGTCACTATCTTCCACTTCCTGCATAATTCCTGTTCTACCCCATTTACTTCCCTGGCAGTTGTGGGTATTCCCAAACCAGCTTTTTTTTTTTTTTTTTTTTTTGAGACAGGGTCTCAGTTTGTAGTTCATGCTGGCCTCAAACTCACTATGTAGCCCAAACTAACCTTGAACTCACAGCAATCCTTCTGCCTCTGTCTCCCAAGAGCTGGGATTACAGGCATGAGCCACCACACCCAGCAACGTGGTATGTGGTTATCAGGGATTGAATTTGGGACCTTACACTTGCCAGACGCCAGAACACTGAGCTAAATCCATGGCCCCCAAACGAACTTCTTGCTGCTCCACTCTTTCATTCACTATCTCCTTTGGTTAATTAATCAGCTTCATATATTAATAGAATGATTATGCAGTATGATCAAAATACAGGATCTAATAAATGTTTAAGGTTTTAAAAATGGTTTACAGCTGTGTATGGTTGTGCATTCCTATAATCCCAGCACTCAGGAGGCTGAGGCAAGAGGATCACTGAGTTTGAGACTACCCTGGGTCAGCCTGAACTACATAAAGAAATCCTGCCTCAAAAAAAAGTTGACATTAATGCTTTTACAGTAAAAGTCATATTGTACACTCTCATCTGCCACCATGAAACTTCTGGCTCTTCCTCAAGTCAAAATGACTATGAAAGAAAAAACATTTTGAACCAATTCAAAACATGCCAGCAGTCACAACAGTACAGCTAGAGATACTCATGAAAGAAGACTCTCAGAACTGCTTCAGAAATACAGAAAATATTTTGAGGGGGATTAATGACCGTGTGTCTTTCACTTTAAAAATGTAAGCGTTTACCACATCTGTCCACCACACTTCCTGTAATACCTCATATTTATAATACGTAGATGGCACTACAGAGAAGGCTTACCAAGCATGAGACTGGGCCCAGAGGAAGCTCTTGCTGGGGCTGTATGGACAGGGGACACCTCCCAGGGAGCAAGCTGCAGACTGCGGCAGGAGGAACGAGTGGATGGACCCCTCTGCCATAGGAGAAAAGACGTGGGGTGGGGATACCGAGGTGCACAGAGGGCAGGGCTCCCTCAAGTCTTGCCTCTGCTCTCTGCTGCCTGTGTGACCTTGGACTGGTTGCAGGCCTCAACATGCCTCAGTTTCCGCTTCTGGCACGATGGTGCTAGTAAGGTCAGTAGGTCGCAGGCACAGTTTGTGTCCCTCGAGGTGGCCCAGGCACAGCCTAGTTCTCAGTCGCAGACGCAGAGACGCCCTAGGTCTGTGCCAAGAGTAATACTCTGGCCGATGCAGTTTCTGAGAAGGGGCTCTTCTTGGCTTGGGGAGAGCCGTCTTCTTGCTGTGCCACCAGCCCTTAGATGGCAGGGAGAGAATGCAAGCTCTCAGGGGTATCTTCGCATTCACAAGACCAGTCCTAGCAGGTGGCAACAGAACTGGCCTCATGACTAATCAGCTTTTCACAAGTCCCTTCAAAAACCGCCATCTCCAGATGGCGCACATAGAGGGTGGGCCTTCTCCATACAAATCTGAGAGGACAGATGCAGAATGCACTGCTGTTGAAGCTGGGGAGGGTGGGACTCTGGCCACTGCCCTCACTCTCTCCTGCACCCACTCAGAGCGCCTCTTGCAAATCTCGAGTCACTTGACCTTTCTAATACGCTGGTATTTCCGTTTTCAGCCTTGCTTTTTTTTTTTTTTTAAAAAGTAACATGTCATGAAACATAAAAATATGTATTTTTTCCTCCTTCCCATTGGCCAGTCTGAATTCCTGAATTCGGCTCTACTTGGGAAGGTTTTACTTTCCAGGGCCCTTAGTGACGCAACCCAGGTTCCGACATGCTGTCAAAGTGGAAATTCTGCAGACCGAGCCCTGTGAATGGATCAGTGTCTTTTTATATAATCGCATGGCTTGGACTGTAGACAGGTCCTGTGGAAATGTTTGAAAAGTTTGTTCCCTTGAGTAGATTAAACGTTTCTCTTCAATTTCATTTTAGTGCCTTTATTGGTTTAGCTCATATTTTCTTCCTGAGTAAGATACTTCACCCCAGCCCCTGTTGACCTTGTCATGCATTCCAAGACCAGAAAGATCTGAAAACCATGCAGCTGGGCCGCGAGGGCTCTCAGCAGAGCCTTTCTACAGCCCCAAGCCCAGCCCGGCCACCACCGGGCTGTCCCTCACTTTTTGACAAAAACTCTTGTCTCTTTGTTCTCCGAGAAAACCCAAGTTATGAGGCCGACCTCCCCTGATATCTTGCCTTCACACAGGCATATTTATCTCACTCTTGCCTCCCCCTCCTCTCCTTTTGTAGCTTCCAACAGGCTTCTCCTGCCTTCTGAACTCTAAGCCAGGCTCTGTCCACCTGCTGGGGCCCTCACACATCACATAAACATACCCAAGCCTTTTACTGTCTTAAAATAACAGCAGTCTAAACTCCTGCACCCGGCCTGTCCCTCCAGCCTACTTCCTATCTCTTCTTGTGTCTTCCTTGCCAAACTTTTTGAAAGAGATGTCCCCAGCTTCTGAGGACATGTCATCACCTCCTGCTCATCTGTCCATCAGCTATAGGCTGGCGGTGGGTCCTATGAGGCCAAGAGCTTCTTGGTTGTGAAATCCCATCAGCGCTGTTTAGCTCTCATCTCCCCAGGTTACCCCATACACAGGCTGTGACCATTAACCTCCTCTTCTTCTTCAAAAAAGTTTACTCTTTCCAACAGCTTCCAGGAAGCCTCCTCTCATTTTCCTCATCTCCCTGCCCTGCCATCTTCTGGGATGTGGCACTTGATAGACCAGGGGTTCCCAAGCCCGGGGACCATAAAGTAAGACCAGAAGTTTGACCTTTCAGGAACCAGGCTGCACAGTGAGCAACGGGCACAGAGGGGAATCGAGTGAAGTGTCTTTTGTATCTACAGCTGCTCTCATCCCTGGCACTACTGCCTGGTCTCTGCATCCTGTAGGTTGAGGTGCAGCACTAGACTCCCACAGGGGAGAAAACTCTGCTGTGAACTGTGCCTGGGATCTAGAGATCTGGGTTGAATTATCCTCAGGCCACCCATTCGAAGCCCACGATAGCTCAACACTTTCTGGCCAGGCTGTTCCCCTCAAAGCCCAGCTCCTTGTGATGCTGTAGCCTCCTGGCTGACTTCTCTGTTTCATTCCCACAGGAACCACAATCTCTACTTAGTTCTGTCAAGACCTCTTGGCTTCCTCTTCTTTCGTGCCCCACACTTCTCTCCTTGAACGGCGTCACCTACAACAGATGCCAGTGCCGAGCCCCAGGTGCCTACTCGGACTCGCTCCTTCCTCTCCACCTCAAGGTCCCTGCAATGTTCTTCCCGATGGCCAGGTCAGCAGGTCACCTTCCTTCTCCTGGAAGCCTTCACTCCTGCGCCCCCTACAGTTGTCACATGGCTCTGCTGGGTTGTTCTCTCCCGCACTTCTCACACCAAGTGCATGGAGGCAGGAACTCACTTTGTCTGGGTCAGTCCATGGGTTACTCCAGGGCCTGGCATCTAGCTGACAAGTTGCAGACAGCACTGATTTAGCGGTAGGAAGAGTCCTAACTCCATACGTGTGGCATGAGTAGTATGGAATTTGAGGTAACAACATGGACTGGGAACGGTTCGTGGAACCGTCCATCTTGATATAACCTCTTGGTGGATCTCTGATCCTCTCTGTAACAGCATGAGAACTGTTAACTTCTCGTAGGTTCACAAGGCTTAGACTGGGGATGGAGAGAGGACAGGAAGTTTGGGTATAAATGCTTATTAGCTATGTGACCCCATGTGAATTGCTCAAATACTCTGAAATTTTCTCCTTTATCCACATAATACTAGTTAAGATACAACTGAATTTCTAGAGCTACTGGGCATTGCAATACAAAAAAAAAGTCAAAATAAGTTGTTAACTGTAAAACCTCTGGTTAAAATTCAGGGGGGTAGAATGATGTCAAGTTTCTTCTCAAGTGACTCAAAACCAAAATGGTGAGTTTCTCCTTAAGGTCGATGTCCCCTAAGGCTTATGAGTGTGGGTTTCACAGTGACACAAGCCAGGTCCTATTGAGCTTGTGTATCCTTCTGTTCCTGAGACACTGTGAGACCCAAAGCAAATGTCAATGAGTGGTTTTTACGTAGCCAGTGCCTGCCATTTATTTCTTAATACCTTTTGGTCTGTAATATTCCAATCTAATGACATTTTGGAAAAGCAAATGTGAAATGGTTTGGGCTTCACTTGTAAACTGAAAGGTAAACATTGAACACACCATTGTTGGATACAGATGGGTTACCAATGTTTTAAACACACCATTGTTGGATACGGACGGGTTACCAATGTTTTAGCATCTTGTTTTCTCGGGAGAGTACAAAATGGTATAGGATAGGAAGACAGAGCAGGAGGGCCATTGTGATTTTGATTTTTGGCACCCTCCTCCGTACCAACTTCTGGAGGTACATTCCCACTTCTACTTATGGGAAGCGACTGTCTCCCACTCCTAGTTTATAAACTGGAGATGGAATTGACTTTATTGTCACTGAGGTGGGGCTATGACTAGCAGAGCCAAAGGATCTTGAGGAGCCTTTGGTTAAAAGTGTGGGGGGAGGATTCACCCCTCTCTATTGTATTCAAACTTGAAGTGATGTAGGCTTAGAATTTGCCATTGCGTCACCACATTGAGCTTGAGAACAAAGAAAATACTGAATGGAACACAGAGTCCTGGTGGCATCTTTTGAATCCCTGGATCAAACCATACCTGAAGTTAGATATCTCTTGCCTTTTCAGTTATCTGAGTTGGTGAATTCCCTTTCTTGCTTGTCAGCATAAATCGGGTTCTCTGTTATCTGAGGGAGAGACTAATGAGGCCCCCACAGGACCACAGCCTGGGAGGCTGTTCCGTCTTATCTGTGCTCTCTGTGGCTGCTTGCTGATCTCCTTGGTCTTAAGAGCTGCTGCATATCAAAGGGTTAGTGTGGATTCACACACTCTCTCCAGGATTACTTAAAAGGAGGGCTGGGCCCAGGAGAGTACCAGGGAAGTCTTTTAACCCTGAGATCCCAGAAATCTACAAAAGCACTCCAGGATGATATCTTCATCCTTACAATAATGCTGCGAAAACCTCATCTGGATGAGGGTCGGCTGCCAGCAAGATCGGCAACAGTGACCCCACTTCGGTATTGAATTGTGATTCTTTTCTTTCATCTTCCTGAAAAGTTCCTTCTGTTTTTCATTTTTCTTGGTTCCTTTCTTTGGGCTTTTGATCTGTTTTCTTTTGTTATCAGTCAGGCATTTCATGCCTGAACTTTCCAAGCCTGTGTAATCCAACCAGCACCACATCTGCAATCTGTGGTCGTGTATTAACGTTAGTGCCTCTTGATGCATCAGGACTGGATGCTTTGCTTTATTTTCTTATGTTTTTGTTCCATGAAGCTGATTTTCCTCCAAACCTTTAGTCCCAAGGCTTTTCCAAGATGAGCAGAATGGAAGAGGAAGGATCGGGGAATTCGCTTTCCTCTGCTGTCTTGCTTGTTTGCTAACACCAGGGGTCTTCACCCTCCTTGGCCGCTGCCACTTGGCACCTGGGGAGGGGGGTGTCATGCTTTCAGACCTTGGAAACTTCTGGGTCCATTCTGCCAGGCCCAGCTTAAATGACAGTTCTCTTCTCCATTGGCTGTTTGGTTGTAGGCAAGTCATCTCATCTCTCTAAATCCCAAATTCTCCCGAGTAAAATAAGGGCGGTAATTTTAAAGTAGAGTGTTATGATGGTCATATGGGATGTAATCTCCTACTTCCTATAAAATACAGGACATCCTCCTTTTTCACGGGTTCGACTTCCATGGAGTCAACCAATCACAGATTGAAAATACCTGAAAAAAATTTGTGCCTATACTAAACATTTATAGATCTTTTTCTTGTCATGTTTCCCTAAATAAAACAGTACTGTGTAATTACTATTTACATTGTAGTAGTTCCTGTGAGTAATCTGAAGATGGCTTACATCTGTGGCAGGATATTGTAAATGACATATAAATGCTACATCATTTGCACAGGGACCCGAGCATCTGTGGAGTTTGGTATCTGCGCAGGGGGAGAAGGTGAGCTGCAGCCACTTCCTGCCAGATACCAAGAAGCAGCGACATGGTAATAGCTACCTTTGTAGGGTTCAGAATCTTCCCTAGACAGGTTGCTGCTCTCAGGCCCCATGGCCCCAGGATGACCCTCTGTAGGGCGTATTATTATCCACTTCACAAACAAGGAAGCAGGGACTCAGGAATCCGATGTCAAAGTTCAGCTCTCTTCTCTCATCCTGCCAGCAGGAGGAGTCACATCAACACAGCAGGGACAGGTAGCTGTCACCCACCGCGCAGGGGCTGCTAAGGGTAAAACTGGCAATGCTTTCAAGATTTTGTGGTGTCACCTCCGGATCCTGGAGTGTGGACACTGTTCACTGACTCCTAAGGCTTCTGCTCTTATGTCTGTGTCAGTCACAGCTTTTTCAAGGGACAGAAACCAAATCCATACCAGGGTGAGCAGAAAGCCAGGAAAGAGCTGTGAGGGATCCAGAGGGCGGTGTGACAGCAGCTGGGCCGACTGAGTGTGCCGTGCTGTCACAGGCCTGCCGCCTGCTCCCTGGTCCTCCATCCTGTCCCGGGGGTGTCAGAGGACCCTGCCAGTGCCAGGCTTTCCTGCTGATGCCAGGGGTCCTCCTCCCCTCCGATCACACGTCTATCCTCAGGGCAATCACAGTGGCCAGGCCCCGCTCCAATGTTCACCTTGACAGGGAGGTGTGATGTTAACCCTGTTTGAAGCACCTTGACTTGGACACCCTGGTCACATGTCAGAGTCCCGGCTGTGCCTACCTGACCTGCTTTGTGACCGTGCGTGTCTGGGACTTGGTTCTAAACTGTGATGCCCACTTTGGTTCATGTTATCATGTGATAACGTGAAGATCTCTCCCCACCTTCTCTCCTCATTTTCATTGATCACGTATATGTTCTAATACACATGAAAATAAATGTGCACGTTTCAAAAAACATATTCATTTATTACCCAAAACAACTCTCATTCCAGAAGTAGCTACTCCAAACTTTAGGGATCAAGGGAACTTGGCCCAGCAAAGTTAAGCAAGTAGAAAGTGACAGAAATGAGCCTCACCTCAGCTTCTTATGTGTTTATTTTAAATTCCTAGAGGCAATGTGATGTGGAAACGCTGTTCCTGCCCCCAAAGTCTGTGTCTTTGGGCAAGTGGCTTCTCTTCACCTGCATTCATGCCTCTCAAACCAAGGGCAACAGTTCTATCTCCTTCATAGAATCAGCAAAAGGATTCAACAAATTGTATTCATAACCCCTAGAGGACAGTGCCTGGTTCACAGTAGGCGCAGATGTACGGACAGGATGTGACTAGCGTGATAGAAAGTACCAGCTTGTTGGCAGCATACCAGGGTCCCTGGGGGAGGAATTCAGACTGTTTTAGTTTGACTCAGATGCTCACCTGGAACCTGACTATGGCCAGGGTTTGGGTCACGTGGTTGGAGAAGGTTCCGTCCACAGGTCCTCCCTCCCTCCTGTCCTCCTGCCCATGCTGTCTGGGGGTACTGGGGCTTTAGTACAAGGGTGTGGGCAGGAAGAAGGAAAGGGGGGAGGAGGGAGAAGATGGAGAAAGGCTGTGTTGTTTCTGGATGCTGGGAACCCATCCATTCTGTCGATTGCTTTTTTTCAGCACAGGGATGGAACTCAGAGCCTTTGCACTGAGCTACAGCCCAATCCTTTCAGTTGTTTATTTATATTTAGATATAGGTTTCTTCTAGGCTGCCCAGGCTAGGTTGGATTTTTTCTGCCTCTGCCTTCTCGAGTTCTGGGGTTACAGACAGGCATCACTATTCTGTTGACTTTTAAGCTTGGATTTCTGATTGTTTGAAGTCAGTTGGTGACAGTTATCAATGACAAATGTGTCTTATTCTCCTTGTGGGAGAGAGAGGCTCAGTGTGCACATGTGTGGATCTAGCCCTTCCAGAACAGGGAGAATGGAATAAGAGAGGTGACGAAAGTTTCTTCCCTCTTGTTTTCTCTTACCAAGATGAAGTTGGAACCGAGAAGGGGCAGGAGGCTTGGGATCGTGGGGCTTTGCTTTGGGATTTGGACAGCAGGAAGGAGTAATATTCCTAGAGAATCTGGGGACCCAAGATGTCATAAGCCTAGAGTGAGGCTCTCCAGAGCCCAGTGGGGAGCAGGGGTCTTTTCCTCGGACTCATGCCCGACTTATAGCCCTCTCTTCAGGGATGTCTCCTGTGCTTTGCTGCACAATTGGAAAAGTTCTCTGTTCTACTTAGTACCATCCCTATGAGAGGCATCCTGATGAGCATTCTGCATTGGTTCAAAAGTACATATTTTAGGGTCGGGGATTTAGCTCAGTGGTTCCGGTGCCTGTCTTGCAAGCACAAGGACCCAGGTTCAATCCCCTGGATAAACACATACTATACTGGACATGGAGTCTCATGCCCAGCAGCAACAGTACCACATACCACAGTGCCAGCCGTGGTGGCTCATGCCTGTAATCTCAGCACTCGGGAGGCAGAGGCAGGAGGATTGCTGTGATGTGAGTTTGAGGCTGAGCTTAGGGTCAGCCTGAACTACAAAGCGAGACCCTGTCTCAAAAAAAGAAAAAAAGTACATATTTTAGCTAGGTATATACATAAAAGAATTAAAAGATTCATATCAGTGACATATGTACATCCATGTTTATAGCAGCTCAGTTTGTGATTGCTAAATCTTGGAAATAACCAAAATGTCCATCAACTGGAGACTGAATAAGAAAGATGTGATTCTTTTATAGAATGGAGTATTACTCTGACATTAAAAATGATAAGATGGAGTCATTCATACTCAAATGGATGTACCTTGAGGACATCCTCATAAGTGAAATAAATAGGTCACAGATGTGTAAATATTGTATCTTTTCTTTGGTATGAGAAAATGAAGCTGTAAATGAGTTATAGTTTGTATAGTTGATATTGTGAAATAGAAAATATTTAAAAGGGAAGAGGGTGTAGGGATAAAAAACGAGGGGAAAAGAATATGACAGTAATAAAAAAAGGAAACAAAGCATATGTATATAGGGGGTGGAAGGTTGCAGGGTGGGGGAAGGGGAAAAATGAGAATCAAGTCATGTCATATTCTGGTACAAACTCTCAGTGTTGAATGCGATGATGATGTGTATTTATAATGTACCAATAAAGATTTGAATTTTTTTAAAAGTACATATTTTATCTCTCTACATGGACTGTGTGCTCTTTGAACATTATTTCCTCTTTTATTGTTACTATTTAATGCCCTGATCAGGACCAATCCATGTCAATGGGGGCAGATCAGACTAACTGAACAAATACTTTCAGAGACAACATCACTTGTTATCCACCTTATTTTGGCCCATTGGCAAAGCTTCTGCCCACAGCTGAAGCAATCAGAAATCTAGCACTTGCACTGAAACTGTCATACCTAAAAATTTCAGACGCACTGTCTCCATTTCTGATAAACCTTGGAGTTTCTCTGTTGGACAACAGTCAAATGAGTGACAGAAATGGCTACATTCTTGGGGATTCATTTCAAGGAAGTGGGAAATTATTTTTTTAATGGAAAAAAAGCATCCATACCTTGTCAGTGGAGTTAGTTTGTAAGCATATTTGGCCATATTCAGGCACATTTTAAAAGCAGGGACATTTTCACCATGTCACATGGTCAGTCATGACAGTAGTCTCTTTTCTAGTGAGTTCTCTTTTCTAAACCTAGCATCACTTGGTCGCTTGGTTCTTCCATCCAAGTTCCAACACCGAGCCTGGCAATATCACACTCAGAAAGTGACCGATCTGTTTATAAGGAAGTGATCATTGGGGCAGGAGCTGGTTTAGTTTTTCTTTGAATTAGTCCCCTTTCCCCTCCTCAGCCCCTCCTGCCCTCCGAATTCGTGATTCTCAAAGGTGGAAAGGGAGGCTTGCCTCCCCCTCAGTGGAGAAGTGGCAATGATTAGGGACACTTTTGGTTGTCACTAAGTGGATGTTACTGCCATCTAGGGAGTAGCAGTCAGGGACATGGCAGTTCCTGCCTCCCTCTGATGGGGAATACTCCACCCCAAACATCAAGTATGCTCAGGTTGAACAACCTTGTCCTAAATCCACAATATCCACCACAGAATGCTGCCTGGTCTATGAAGAGTGCTAGCGGAATATTTAAAAGTGTTCTTTGGTTTCTGAATGCCCTCCGGAACTCAGGGGGACCTACTGACGTACAAGTGACAGCCAGAAACGTATAATTTTTTTGACATCCTTCAAGCAGGTGCATTACTAGTTTATCCAGGATTAGGCTGATTTGATTTACCTTTGGGCTTGAAAGTACCAAGTGTATTTCTTAAGAAAGTGCTGTTTATAACAACATCTTCTTGCTAATTAATTCAGGCCTCTCCTCCACGAGTTTCCCTGTCAGTAGGATTTGTCCATCTTCTCCTGGCTGCAGAGGACACCTGCCAAAAGAGGAAAGGCCAAGAGGAGGCATTGTGATTCTGAGCAGTCCTGTTTCAAACGCCTTTGAGTCCAGTGCCAGCCTTGGCTAAAACGCTGTCCCCTGAACAAATGCCATTTAAAAATCTGATGGCAGCTGCGTGGGAGCAAAGTCCAAGATGGCAGCAGGGACAATGGGCCTCTGCTGGCTTCCCGCCCACTGCGGTTTGATCAGCCAAAGCCTTGATTCTCTGTCCCTTCTGTGTGGAGCCGGATGAAAGCCGGTGTCGGTAAGCATCCTGTTTGTGATGGAGGGCTGTTTACTCACAGAATGGCCCTGTGGACAGCCTTGCCCAGGCCTCCAGCAAGCAACCAGCTTTGGGACAAAGTGGGCAAGTCCAAGACAGCACCTGCAAGGACCCATCCTAGAGAGTGCATCATCACTCAGTCCTGGGTTCCACACTGGGGTGAGACTGCGCCTTCCGGGAGGATCGCTGACAGATCAAACTGGAGAGAAAGAGGAGAATGCAACCCGGAGGGGACAAGGCCGGCCGTGGCTTGCAGATGGCTGGGTGGGGCTGGCTGCAGGGCAGCTTAGCTGGGCCTAGAGAGTCAAACTTGCTGCTTGCTCAGCAGCCCACAGAGGGTCCCAGTCCCATCACTGGGCTCATCCCTACATCTCTAACCACCCACCTGCCCCAAGCAGGATCCCGCCCTGTGGGATCGAGGAGGCCCAATCCAGCTTCTGCTGTCTGGATGTGGACAAGTTTCCCTCCTCCAGCAGGCTCAGTACTCAGGCCCTGACCCTGTAGAGTGATGGTGATGCAAACGTCAGGACCAGCTTCCTCAGGACTACATGGAGCAGGCTCTGTGTCTACTCTGTGGAAGGTGAGGGCCCAGAATGAGGAGGCCTCTGCGGGCTCTCCCAGCTCACCCTGTCCACAGAAGCCATGGCCTGTCTGGGCAGCTGGTCTACCAGCCCCCTTTCCTTCCTGTGCAGATCAGAAAGCAGCAGGACTGGGGCTGGAGTCCTCCTCACAGTCACTACTACTCTCTTCATTACAGAGCTCTGAGGAGGTTTAAAACATTTTTCTCCTTGCTAAAGTATCAAAGAAGCCATGTCCACAATCCCACTAATCAATCATATACATTATTTACATTCCTCTATGGTTCCTTCCATCTTTTCATCTGTGCAAATAAATGTTTTTATGTAATTGTAATTGGGAGATCATATATATTTCATTCAGCATTGCTTCCTGTATATTTTTCTATTTTCTACCTAATGCTCATATTTATTATTTTATCCACTGCCCAATTTATCATTTAGTTAATTACACTGAAATTTACATTAGTATTTCAGTGTAATTCACCCTTTCAATTGCTTTTAGATTCTTGTTCTTATAAAGAGGTCATAAACATCTATATACAACTAGTTCTTCTTTCTCTTTATTTTAAATTATTTCCCTGGGAGAAGTTCCCAGGAGTGAGGCCACTGGGTCAAAGGGGATGAACATTTTTATGGCTCTTGATACACATGGTTGAATTATTTTCCAAAAAGATTGCATCAATGTCATAGCCACAGGAGATGTATGGGTATGTTTCAAAGGATTGGGAGGAAAACTTAAAAATCTAAAATGGGGTGTATTAGATCTTCCTCCTCCAGCTCATAATGGCTTTTAAACTTGCACTAATCCTTTGACTTTGCTTCCGGTGGGTTTTCACGGACAAATGCTTTTAACATCTCCAATGCTTTTTCTGGTGATTTCCTTACATTCCTGTAGCCATTAGCAGGAAATGCAAACCAAAGCACTGAGGGTGGAGTCACATTTTAGCAAGAGTGACGGAATAAGGGTCGATCGTACTTGGTCACTGATTTTAGATGTTGGTAGAACTGGACGTTAATAAGAAAGACTCTCAGGTTCCTGGCAAGGATGGAGGATGGTAGAGCCTTACACAAGCCTAGAGTACGAGGAGGAACTGATTGAGAGAGATGCAGGTCATAATGGGAATCGCATCTGTAGTCCTAGGAGAGAGGAAAAGTTCTGGAACAACACCGCCTTCCTCTTCCATTCCCTCTACGATACCGAGATCAACCGAGGTACAGTGGAGGGAGCGGTTATACTTGAAGTGCAGTTTTCTTTCAAGGTCTGGACAAGACCATTTGTTCTAGAATCATCTATCAATTCTGCCTTCTCTGTCAATCTGATTATTGGAGTCTCTACTATTGAAAGCTTAGTGGATAATAAAGTGCCTTCCTCACTGGGTAGTTCTTAGATCTCAATGACATAATTATCCATAAATCACATAATACAGCACCGGACCTATTAGTAGCTAAGCAATTCCAGTATTATCTGCTACGGTTTTTTCAGTTGAAGAATTGGTGAAGAAGCAAGGATGTTATGCTCTGAAGTGTTTTGAGGTTGATTCGCCTTCCTGGCTATAGCTGAGTTAAGCAAATGCTAAAATCACTAGGTATTTGTGGAATCTGCTTCCGCTATTGTCAGAAGCTGCATCTATGCATGTGTATTTTCATTTCCAGTGACTAGTTCTGGATAAAAAGGACCAACCAGGCGTTTCCACTTCCTGTTCCCTAAACTGGTATGGGTTTCAGAGGGAAGGATTAGAAGAGCACTCTGGAGTGTCCACATCTCTGCTATGTAAGACAGAGAACCAGTTCTTCACGACAGCCCTACATTTCGGTAGACATGATCGTATTTAGAATGATCATGCCCAGATAGGTTTTCCCAAATGTTTTCACCTGCTTTGCCACACCTGCCCAACAGGTGTGAATAGTGGATAGAGGGCTGTCTGGCAGGTGCTAGGAGGCCGGAAGTCAACCAGAATATCCATTGTAAGAGGAACATAGAGACAGACTTGGCCCAAGACCATTTTGTTTTTCCATTTGCTCACCCTAGGTCTCAACAAGAATGGACTCCATTGCCCTGAGCCAGTGAAAACTGCAGGGCAGGAGAATTCTCTTTCACAGCTGGGGAAGAGTCACTACTGGCTCTTTCTCCTTGGGGTGACACTGGTCTTGGGTGCTTAAAGGTTTTGCAGAGGGGAAAGCATTCGTCGAGTATGTGAGCAGCTGCTATAACATTATTAGCCACACTTCTCATTAATCCTGTGGAATCTCAGGCATTTTTGCTTAAATACAGGTGCATTAACAACTCCTGGCCTCTGAGTTCTCCAATGAGCCCCACACACTCTGCCGGGCCTGCTATAATTTTATCAGAATGGGTTCCATTCCCTTTGATCTCCTCTGGTTCTTAAGTCCTACAGTTGTGTGTGTCCGAACATCAATAGAAACGGGGTTTCAAGCTTCTGCTTTCATTATCTTTCTCAAAGATTAAAAAAAAAAAAAAAGAACAAAAAAGGGGGAAAAAATGTCCTGAGCTTTGTAGATGAGGCAATATTTTTACAGTAATTTCCTTATCTGATTTCATCAGATCAACAAAGTTGCTTAGAAATATACGATCACTCGTGCTTTCCCATTTTAAAGGTGGGTTTTCTTAAAAACAAATAACAGTAAGCTGCATCCAGGCCCCTCTTCTCTTTCTACCATAAACACAGGGGACCTCCTGCCCGGCCAGTATTGTGGGTAAGTTGTGGGATCTATGTTTTGAAGCTTTGGGAGTTTTTAGTGGGGAATTTCTGAGCACTTTGTGGGTCTGGGATGGGACTGAACCTTTCCAAAGCACTATCCTATTTTTCAAAAAGGAACTCTCTGTTCTTGGCAGTGTGAAGAGAAGAGACTTCTAGATTAGAATAATGAAATATCTGACCCACGACTTCCCAGATGCCTGTGGTTTGTTGGGCTTTGATGTGGGCAGCTCACTGTCAAATGGAAAAGTACAGCTTTTTCTCAAGGCCCTCAGCATCGGGGAGCAAGGAAGGCTACCAGTGAAGGACTCCAGGGTCTCTGGCTTGAAAACAAACAGACAGGACCCCAGCCAGAGCCTCTGTGAGCAAGCATGAATCTCATGGTCCCAACTCACTTCACCTGGACATTACATGGGTCACTCTGCACCACCAGCCCCTGCAGCCTTACCTTGAAACTTCCACTCTCACACTAGCCACTTTTTTGACCTTTTCCATTTCTTCCTTCTTGCCTTTCTCTCTCCCTTACAGAATTTTTGCATGGAGCCCTGGTCTCTCCCTAGAATGTATCCACTTCTCTCTATTTGACCATGAATCATTGATTGACTCTCAGCTTCACTGTGTTTTAGTTAAAGTAAGACAAGCTAAGTTGTAGAAACAAATATCCCTTAAAAATGCAAAGGCTAAACACAGTAAGTCTCTCTTCCTACTATTAAAGTCTGTTGTATCTTGCTCAAGTCTCCTTGGTAACTCTTTAAAGCACTCACTTGACCTGGCTCTGCCATCTTGGAGCTAGGAGGTGAAAGTATAGAAAAGTACATGGTGGTATTTTTGCTGAACAGCATAGAGGTAGCTTGCCTCATTTCTGCCATTATCCCATGGACGAAAACTAGGCTCGAAGGCCCTGAAGTTTGATACAATGTCCAAATGATCCTGACACTGTGGCCATTCTTTGAGACAAGACCAGGCAGAGTCCAGGACCCTGTTGTTATCACTACCTTTGCCTCTGGAAGCCAATGTTCACACAGTTATCCCTTCATTAGTGGATTTGGTGCCAAGTCCCACTCTTGAAGTTCAGCCCTCAGCCTATCTTCTAAAAGGTGCTTCTGATTGGTTGGCTCTAGATCATATGACTTTGCCATTGCTGCAAAGTATTATGGGAAAGTATATTTCTGGCTTCTACCATGAAGAGATGAAGACCACATAAGGCAGAAATAACCCAAATATAGAGAATATTCTAAAAAATAGAAGGTGGCTAAAAGGAGAGACTGTTGTCCACACAGGAAGTGTCAGGCCTGTTTGGAGTCTCAACGATGACTTTAAGGGACTTTAAAGGAATAAAGGGAGATCCCACAGTAAAGTGTACTAACGGCATGTTGCAATTTGTTGTTCTTATTTTTGAACTTTTATGAAAACCATAGGATTAGAGAGCTAAAGATGATAAAAATACAGTTTTCCTCTTGGCCAGACTCTAAATATAAATTATTTCAATCTTTCACATAGTTTTCTATGAGTGTGCTTTGTTTTTTCCCCCTTCAACTTATTTTTAAAAACCAGACAGCAATGGAAACTCAGAGCAGCAGATGGTGGGGTGGAGAGCTCAGGGTAGCTCTGGCCCACCCCCTACCGTCCAGGCGTGGAGCCCAGCTGCTGCTGCCAGAACTAAGGGCCTCTATTTCTATCAAGCAAGACAATGGTCTAAACAAAGCCTGTTGGTCGTCAGTGGGATGCTGCGAGCTGGGAACCCAGCAACACAAAGCTTCTCCTTCTTCCCTCCTGGCAGGATGTACTTTCAGGAATGCCATGAATGCCGGCTGCTGTCAGTGCTGAGCATCCTCCTCAGATGTGCAGTAAGTCTGCGGTGGAGGAGCGGCACACGCTGCGCTGCACTGAGGAGGCTGTGGCATCCTTGTTAACCTGCAGGCTGAGAGAGGATGTTGCTAAGTGAGTGCTGTCAGTGTCCAGAGGGGGGAGGGAGGTTGAGTGAGGGGAAGGAGTCCTAAAGCCTTCCACCTTGAATCTGGCACAGAGTGGGTGTCATATCACTGTCATCCTTCTGAAGAGATGGAAAACCCGGTTAAGGCATTGTGGTGGCGTGGAGAATGACAGGAAATAGGGATCCAAATTCCCATGGATGCACCTGCAAAATCTGGAAATGATTCTGTAGAGTCTTACGGTAAGAAAGTCATAAATCTCATGGAGGCCGGGGAGTAGAATAAAATATTTATTTCCCTTTCCCAACTTAGTCATACTTTATTTAGTCTTTTGTGATGCTCTTTAGAATGAGGTCAGGTGTTGCTTCCCTTCTCCTGTATCAGCAGGGGCTAGTTATGCTGCAGTAACAGATATCTCTTCAGCTCTCAGTGGCTTAAAATAACAAATATTTGTTTCTCATTCACTTTATATGTCCCTCGTGGTTGGCAGGTGTTCTACGCAGGGCTGAAATAGTCATCCCTCCATGAACGGTAATGACACCGTGTTGGAGGAGAAAGAACATGGAAGGCTTCTCACTGGCAACCAAATGCTCTAGCGTGGACAAAATTCTTACCTTTCTCCTCAGGTTAGTTGGCATGAAATAGCCATCTGATCCCACTCAACCCCAAGGAAGCTGGGAAATGTAGTCTTGACTATGAAAGAACTGGGGGACCCTGGCTATAAAGTACTTAAGAGTATTCCTATTCCTATAACCCCTTCTTCTCCCAGAGTTTTATGTTCTCTTGTGCTCTTTATAGAGTCTAATTCCATAAAAGGTGCTCAAGGTCTCAAGCACATCTCTCCCCTCTGACTACACAATGATGGAAGAGGACTTCTTGGTTTTTCAGAGTGAACCACATCTAGATTAGATAAGGCTTAGAGATGGAACACGGAAAGGTCTCCTTTAGTGTTCTTTTCTTCTTTGTGGAAAATTGTGTTTTCCAGAAGTGATCGCAGAAATATCTCCGTCCCACTCACTCATCTTATACTGTGACTATTCTCCCACTGGGTGAGTGACGCTTATGTCCCCTCCCCCAACCTTTGTTCACTGCCTTGACCAGTAGACTATGAAGAAGTACCATAGTGCTATGTGTCTTCTGACGTCAGAACCTAAAAGCTCCTTGTCCAACCACCTCGCTCACTGGAGATGCTTGTGCATTAGACTTATGGGAACCAGCCACCATGTGGCGAAGAATCCCACTGAATTAGCCCATGTGGGAAGAATGCATGGAAACCGAGTCTCATCTGACAGCTGGTGTCAGCCATCCGATGTCTGAGCAATGGTACCACAGATGGCAGTAAAGTCTTCACATTTTTCCACCAGGGACACCAGACAGCATAGCATAGAGACCAGGTATCTCTTCCATCCAAATTGCTGCCTATACAATGCCAGGATAGTCTAATGGCTATTTTCTGCCAATATATTGTGTGTGGGGGTTGTAGTTTGTTATGCAACAATACAATATTGATATATTCCCTCCAGTTTAACCTGGGAATTCAACTACGCCAGCCCATGGCATCCAAGAGTGAAGGGTGGTGATGGTCAAATGGAGTGCTGAATCAAAGGCAAAATCCCTCTACAGGACACTGGTGAAAATAGAACTCTGAAGAGTAAACCCTAAAGGACAACACAGGCAGAGAGGAATGTGCACCAGGAAAGAGTCTTCCTGATGCCTCCCCATGGCATTTGTGGGCTCAGGACAGGAGTACAAGGAGAGGTCAAAGTACCACATTTCTAGGCAACTAAAAAGCAAAATCAAGCCGACAAACTTAAACATCTTCCATTCTCCTATCATGACAAATGTCCATCTGGAGTAACCTGGGACCCCAAGTCTTGGGCTTCTCAGAATTCCTTGGTGGAAGGTGACAAGTGACAATCAGACTACAGCCTCTTCACCTCCCACCCGAACTCTGTCTCAGTGCCCTCCTTTGGAAAGTGAGGTTCCAAATGCTATCTGCTTCTCAGCATGCAATGAAGATTAAATGTGATAGCCTTGTGCTGGCATGTAGTAATTACTCAATAAACAGGAATAGTAATAATAGTATTTGGACTTTAAATATTTCAAGTGCTATCATGTGAAAGGAGACTTTGATCTATTTTGTACAGCTCCAGGGCATATAATTAAGACCAGTGGTTAGAAGTTACAAGAAAGCAGATTTTGGTTCAACCTAGAAAGATGATTATGTAATAAGAACGCTCTGAAAACAGACTGAAACTCTTTGAAAAGGAGGAGTCCTGAAGGAGTGGCACGAGGCAAATGGGAGTTGGATTAGGCAGCCTTAACTAGTTACTTCTCATCCCAAATTTGTGGGAAATTTTACTTTGCATTTGCATTTTTGTTTTAGCCATTTTATTTGTCTGTCTTTGTGGGGCACATGGTCCACTGTTTTGTATCTTAAGTGGTTAACATTCAGTGTTTGGAGATTGTTTACCCATTTAGCTCACATCACATACTTAGGTAGAAGCCTGGTAAAGCTATTATAAGAATCTAGTTAGTGTCTAGTTAGTAGTTAGAATCGTGGGACAGTACTAATTGGAGTCACTAATATTCAACTCATGTAGTGAAAAAAGACTTGTTTGGTAGGATACAGAGGAATAAAATGGAATACAAAGACAATTAGAACTTCATGAGGGAAGAGAAAAGCAGGGTTTTAGGGCCACTTCAAATCAGGAATGTCAACATCATTGAAGTGTCTCTTCCTTAAACCTTTTGCCTTGACTCTACACCTCAATCCTTTCGCTGATTGACATCATCCGCCTGGTGACCAGCATGCAGCCAGCCCACCCCATCTCCACAGACTGACAGCTACTGGTACCTGAAAACCTGACTCTGTTCATCAATCATAATGCCGTATTTCTCAGGAATGGACTGTGATTGGCCCTGCTTGACCCAGAGACCCGCCTCCAGCTAATCAGATATGCTCAGGAAGACAGAAGAATTGTGTTAGGTAAGATGACACACAGGGCAGGAGTGTCGAGATAGAGAGGCTGGACTGCGCTTGGACCTCTCTGCCGAGTGAGTGGCCATATCCAGCGTTTGACTCTGTTCATGGGGACTGGTAGGATGAGTTCCTTGATCCAGGGTGGACTCTCCCTTCTTCTTACCCAGGAACTCTTTGAGGGCTAAGAGAAAGTAGCTTCCAGAACATCTTAACACTCTTGATTTCTACTCCTTCAGACCTGTTCTCTGACAAGTGGGCTGGTGTCCCCGAGTCAGGCAGACTGAACCGAACTGAACTGTCCCACTATTCACACCGTGGCTGAAGGTCTGGGCTGTCACCCAGAAATGTGTGGAGGTTTGTATGTCCTTGGCATTGGGAGGGGCCAGATGACTAAAAGTTATCTGGGGTGCTGCCCGTAAACGAGTCAGGTTTGGGTCTGGGATCTCCCTGACATACCATGGCTTTATTTTCTTGGAAAAGTTCAAAGCGCACTAGGTTCACTTTGAAGATGCAAAGCTCTTGGAGGGTCTTTGGAAGGATGTCTTGGGCACAGCTGGGCTCTTGTTAAGGTCACCAGGTTGTGGGGTTGTGCTTATATCCTTGTGCCCCACAGTCTACCTGGGCTGCTCTTTACAAACTAGATGTACACATAGGTGTGTAGGATATGTACTATCCATACACATACACTATATTTTCCAATCATAATGATATCATGTTGCCCTCTTCACACTCCTCTGCCCTCCTCTGAAGGTTTGTAACCCTAACACTCTGCATACAGAAAATCTGATTTACAAAGTCAGGGCTGACACACAACTTGATGGCAGGTGAGGGCGGATGTGTTTCACGGTGGAGCATTAAACACAATGGTCAGTACAATGGTCAGCGCCCTGTTCCCCCAGCTGGCTGGGGGTCCTCCTGTCCCTGCAGGTCATTGTCCATTGTCCTCAGGTCTTGAAGCTGAAAGGATGTGTAGAAACAGGTCCTGGGCCTATCGTCTTTCAAGGAGGGGGGGAAGAACAAAAGAAGTGAAGGGGGAAGGTTGCTGAAGAAATGGAGGAGACACAGGGTGCGAGCCCTATCGTTTATCTTCCTCCATGCCTCTTGAAGCGCTGCTCCTCCATAGCATTTCCGGACAGGCTGTGTCTCCCCCGCACAGCTCCCCTGGGACAGACGACCTTCTCTGGTACTTATGTAACATCGTATGTATATTCCAGGAGGGGACCTTACCCTGTTTGGAGGGACAGGCAATTTATACAACTTGGAGAAAGGGGGGGGTGTCTTTCTTAAGACAAAGAATCCAAATTATGAATATGAAATTAGAGACAAAGCTGAATATTTATGAATAATGTTTTAATAAATCACAAAAATATAAATTTTAAAAGGCTGGCAAATGTGACAAGTGTTTAAAATTAATGAATTCTTTGACTCTTCTATAGTGTTTCTTCTTTTTTACCTTTTTAAATTGTATTCTTGGATTGCTCCTTCATATAACCATGACTTGTACTATACATGTAGAAGCAATTAATGGTTTAAATTTACTGGCTTAAAATTTTTATTTTATTTTACTTTATTTTTCCTTGGTGTCTGGGGTTGAACTCAGGACCTCACACTTGAGAGGCAGGCAGAGCACCACTGGGCTATATCCTTGGCCCATAATATTTGGATTTTAATTGTTTAAAACAATTAACTGTTTAAGACTCTGCAGGGTCTTGCTAAATTTCCCAGGCAGGCTCTGAACTTTGGACCCACCTAGCTTCCCAAGCAGCCGGGATTTACAGATGTTTGGCCACTACACAGATCCAGACGGTGATTTTGTCCTGTCATTCTCTGTAGGGAAATTAGAAAGACAGCTTGATCTTCCTTTTAGCAGGTGAACTGAAATCACCCACTGCTGTAATGCATCAGACTTGTAAGCCCAGTACACATTTACTTGCTGTTTGCGGTGCTGTGACTACCTTACTCCTGGCAAACACAGGACTCTGAAAGTTTCTGTTTCATATGGTTGCCATCAACAGGAAATAAATGCATGAGCACTTATAATGGTAGAAAGCAGCCTTTGCATTACTCTCATTAGGAAGGGAAAAGACTTCTGTTTTGACTACATATTGGTAAGAGTTGGATCCTCCACTTCCACTTTATATGAACAGTGGGATTTTCATAGATTAACACCTGACTCCACGCATTTTAAATCTTGTCTTTTTCTGTCTTACTCACCATGTCTAGGGTCAAGTACTTGTTTGTGTTCTCACATCTCTGTACCTTCTCTCTCAGCAGGCACGTTTTACGATTGTTTCTGGAGGCCATTGCTCTACTGTCATGACTCAGGTTGACTTGACAATAGGTGGAGGTGACTGTGTACTACATAAATCCCGGTATATTCCATAGAGCTTGAACTGACTGCATCTTTAGCTCATTTTTTTGATACTGGAGATTGAACCACAGTCTTTGCACTGAGCTCTATCCTTGGCCCATCTTTATTTTGAGGCAGGTTTTCACCAAGTTTCTAAGTTGCCAGGCCAGGCTCAAACTCATGATCCTTTTGCCTCAGCACCCCCCAGGGTGCTGTGGTTACTACCACACCAGCTTGCTTAGCCCAAATTCTTAGCCAACCCCATAATGACAACCCTGTGCCAACACTTGTGGATATAAGGGGTGATGTGGGAGAGACCAAGTCAGAACTGAAAGAAGAGATGATCTTATCATCACCATGCAAATATCTTCCCTTGCAAATTTCGTGACACATTTGACCACGTGACCATAGTACCAAGTCCTTCATGTTCTAAAGCTTGAGTAGTTCCACGCTAACACTGGCTTAGACCCCATCATCGCTCATTTCCCTGGAAGGATCAGTGTGTAGTCTCTCACAGGACAAGGACTGGGTTTGCTGAGGGTGGGGCCACCACTGTGTGCTGGCGATGCCTAACAGCAAGCCCCTCAGAAAAAATAAACACAGTAACAAACTGTGTCACAGAAAGGATGCGAAGTCACAGTTTCCAAATACACCTGTCCGCTCCTGTCTCTCTTAGGCAGAAGCTAATCTCTCATTAAATTTTTCCTATTCTTTGCCGCCATTGTTCTTAGAATTCTTTTTTTTTTAGATTTTTTGAGACAGGGTTTCACTTTGTAGTTCAGGCTGGCCCTGAGCTCAGCCTCAAACTCACATCACAGCAATCCTCCTGCCTCTCCCTCCCGAGTGCTGGGATTACAGATGTGAGCCACCACGCCTGGCACTGTGGTATGTGGTACTGGTTGCTGCTGGGCATGAGTCTCCATGCCCAGTATTGTTATGTGGTTACTGGGGATCGAACCCAGGCCCTTGTGCTCGCAAGACTGGCGCCGGAACCACTGAGTTAAATCCCCGGCCCAGAATTCATTTTTCAGTTTACATCTATTCCCCTATATCATTTTGGAGGCCTTCCACTTAGATTACTGGGAAGAAGTAAGAGATTTTCTACTCTTCAGAAATATATTATATTATATTATTATGTATTAATATATATCCAAATTCTGCCAATGGATATTTACAGAACGCTTTAATCAATTTTTGTCAAACTCTCATCTCTGTAGCTGATTGTAGTTGCATTTGAAGGAAATATAGTTCTGACCTAAATGTTGACAATATTTTGGGGTGTGCTGTTCACAGTGCAATCACTCTAGAAGCAACCCACTTTTAATGTTGATTTGTCGTGTTAAAATCTCCCCTATCCCTTCCTAAGTCTACAAGTCAAGAGAATGATCAGTCAAGACTTGACCCGTGGCACCTGCTGATTTCCAGGGTGGAGACACTCTCCGTGTGCCTGAGCCCCTGTGGACACATGCTATCCTGGGATGGGGCGACGGTGGTGCCCACGGCACACCCTCATTTCCTATTTCCACTGTGCGGACCCTCCCAAGGTGAACACCTCCAAGAGGGCTGGTTAGTCTAGAAAGATGGTCAAATCATTAAGAGTGATATATTTTTGAGTGTTTTTTAACACCACTTATTTAATTATACACATATTTTAATTTTGAGTGATGGCTTTGTTCAACAGCTGGTTTTCCAGCTCTGTGAAAATTGCACAGAGGGATCTCGGGCGCTGGTCCTGGCCAGCTCTAGTAGCACATGGTGGGAGTGTTGCTAGTCCCTCCCATGAAGGACATGAATGCACCTCTGTCCTCGTCCTTTCCTGACTCTCTGAGGGCCTGAGCAAGTCTCTTAGCCTCTGCTTTTTCTCCACTGAGTGGAAGAGGCTATTAATGTTTACTTCATAGAGGTGCTGGGAGACTTAATTAAGGTTTGCTAAGTGCTTTGAAATCCACGGATGAAAGGCCCAGTGGGGGAGAACTTTATTATTATTCTCATGCATCATCTTAAGAAGTGTATGGTGATGGTACCCACCTGGTACTTTTCATCTTCAAAGCATTCTCCAGACATTAGCCAATTAAACGTCACAGCTCTCTGCCTGGCCAGTGAGTGTCCCCGGGGAGAGAGCCCCGCCGTGAGTGGGTGACTCCTTCTCCCTTGATCACCATGAGCTGGTGGTCAGAGCCAGGTTCCCACTCCTCCAGCCGCCATGTGTCCTTGGGCTGTACATGGATTTTCTCAGCTCTTGGTCTTCTCCACTGCAGATGGCAAGTGAGGCCTGTAGGGGCCCAGGATTTCAAACCAGGCCACTCCTTTTGAGCTAGTGTGATACTACCTGCCAGGTGCCAGCAGGTCTCCCATTACATAAAAAATGTGAATCCCTGAGATTAGCACGTGCGTTACAGCCAAGGAAGGAGAACTGTTCACTGAGAAGCGTTTTCCTTCTTACTGGGCACGCGTGATAATAGCCCATCCTCCAACTAGCATATGCCAACAATTGTTGAAATGTGGTATGGACCCTCTTTTCTGTGCCTTACTGCTGTGTGGTTTATTTTCTGCTATTTCTTGAGAGGAACATCTCATCCTCCACTCTCATTAGAACAGTAACATCTGGCCACTCCATTATGTGGGAAATGCAGATGATTAAAATGAAGACAAGGCAACAATAATCTGAAGACTCACAGCTCAGAGACGGACGCCAACAACATGCTACTCCGTGTCCTCCCAGGCTTTCCTCTTTATTAGGAACATTTCCCTCATCTGATTCTAGAAGTGACTTATGCCGACAATGGGGGAATCTGAAATATAGACACGGGTGTGACGCTGAATGGCAACCCCTGATCTTCCCATTCCCCATTCCCCCCAAAATGGGTGGAAATAATTTTTATGTTTCTACATCACATATGAAAACTACATTGGTTATATATAATAGATGGTAAAGAAGTTAAAAAAAAAAGGTCTCTTGCAAACTCTGAGCTGAATTTCTATCATACATTTTTCTCTCTGGAAATATATATATATATATATATGTGTGTGTGTGTGTGTGTGTGTGTATGTGTGTGTGTGTGTGTGTGTGTGTAAATATGGAAATAATAGGGACACAGAAAATTTGAATCATTTTCCTGATTCTAAAATTTAATATATTTGCTGTTCAGTAGAGTCAACCAGAGCTAATTATATATATGTATAAATATATAATAAATATGTGCATAAACATATGTATTTTGTGACTCAGCAGCTCTAGTCTTAGGTATATGCCTATGTTAGTTTGTTAGGATTGTTATGTCAAAGTACCTGAACAACAGAAACTTATTTGCCCAAAGTAATAGTAGAGCTGATGCTTCCTGAGGCTCCGAAGGATGATCCACCTCAGGCCTCGGTCTGGCTCAGGATGGTTGGCTTCCCCCTGTGTTTTCCTATCATCTCTGCTGGGTCTGACTCTCTATCCAAATTACCTCTTTTTGTAAGACTATGTCATTCAAGACTTTGCCCCTGTAAAGATCCTGTCTCTAGACCCAATCACATTCTGAGATAGTAGGGGTTAAGACTTCAACATATGAATATGGAACAGGATAGGAAGAGACAAGCTCGCCCATAACAATACCCAAGTGTGAGCGTGTCCCCCAGAGGACGTGTGCGAGAATGTTTAGTGCGTTATTCAGAATTACCTACCTAAAACAGGAACAAACTCTGTGCCCATTCAAAGCAGGAAGAATTTAAAATGTGGTATTTTCAGAGAATGGAATATTACACAGCAACAAAAACAACCACTGTGAGTGACTATCAGAGACATGAAGCTGAATGAGGAAGCCCTACGCAGGACTCCACACAGCTCGATTCCATCTGTATGAACTTCAAGCCTCGATTTCCCTCTTGAGTAGGTGTGGAGCAGTAATTACATAAAATTACATCTATGTAAAAAGTCGTCATCAGGCTGTAAATTAAATATGTGTGAACCTTGCAGGTCATCTTTCGACTTTAAAAATGAACTTGTACAGATTTCCCTTAATCGCTATGTATTTTCTCAATCATGCTGATTAGCAACCGCACAATTTCCGATTTTCATGATGGGTTGGTGATCGCTTCCCACATGTCCAGGACTGCTCTGAGGACTCCCTGTGCTAAGAAAATCAATCCTCAGAAAACCTGTGATGTAGGTTATCAGGATCCCACCCATTTTACAGATAAGGAAAAAGAGACAGGAAAAGCTAAGTTGTTTAGATCAGCGCTGTGGTGTTTTAATCAACTTAATGTATTTAATATAAATGGTAAGTCAGGATTTGAACTTCCCAATCTGAGTAAGAGGTCACATGTTCATGTACTCTACCCTCACACCTTTCTGGTCAGGATCCATGACAGCTCCTGAGCAAGCAAGCTCTGACAGGTGGGATTTATTGTTGTCCTGTTGGGCATATAGGTCACAGTCTTTTTTTTTCCTATTAAATAAAGTGGCGACAAACAGGTTTGTATGTAGATCTTTTGTTTCTACATCTTCATTCTTTCCTCTGTAGCCTATCAAGTCTCAAAGCCGTGCACTTGTATAGAACTCTTGGCCTCTGCTCCTCATGCGTTCTCTTACTAAACTAGTGTGTACATCTGCCATTACCTGTTAAATTACATTGTAGCTCAGGAACACTTCTCACTTCTTTTAGACCGCCAAGAAAGATCTGGTCACACTCTTATCCCCGTCAACTGGTTTGTGCTCAAGAAAATTAAAATCGTCACTCTGTTTGTATGTGGAGATGTGTATTACAGAAATGTAAATAGCCACACTCACACCCACACCCATTTCAAACAGACCTTCTCATCCTGATTGCTTCCAAAGGCCTGAAGAAATGACCCTTTGTGTGACCTTGGCTGCAGTTCCTGTGCACTTTGGTGAATTTTTACAGCTTTGTCAATTTGATTCCAAGGGACGAGTGTCCTTGTGGTACCAGGAGAGATCACCATGTCCAAGGGGCACGGAGATTTTGAGGTGTCTTATATTTTCTAGTTGCTACCTTTGTGCCTCTTCTCTGAGGCAATACGATCCTATTTCTTGAGATACTGTTCTTGCACTCCCTCGGAACTTTGGTTTGCCTCAGATTTGAGGAGAGGCTGCCTTGGTAGCCGTTTGAAGAGAGGCTGCCTTGGTAGCCACATCGGAGTTCCAATCACACAACAATGGCTGCCAATGACCCACTTAATCTAACAGATTTTATTATATCTATTGCCCTGTACTTCACAGTATTCCAAACTATTTTGGGGGTATTTGATTAGTAGTTTACTTAATGTATTTAACAATACTCACCAGCCGTCACTGACGGCTGATGTGAATCCTGTGGCCCGAGCTGCTCCTCCCGGCCTCAGTCAGAGCTGATGGTTCCTTGATCAGTGAGACGAGATATCGTGTGCCAGTGAGCAGAGAACATCAAAATCCCTGATTAAGGGTCTTCAGCCATAACAGATAAATTCCTCCATATCATGAATGATGAAGTAGCCACTTGGTGTCCTTATTGATAACTGTTTCAAGTAAATGAAACCTCTTTCCCTTTCCCAAGTTCCAAATGGAGAAAGTGGAGGAGAAGGGCAGATGGGAGGGAGGGCTGGGGCACATGCAGGCAGTGGGCTCTGTGGGGGTGTCCCTGAGCTGGGACTCCTAACAACCACCCACCCCTGCGGAGCCCCAGGGGCCTTCCACGTGGCACCAAGCAGATGTGACTGCTCTGTAGCAGGGACAGGAGCCCAGCATCTGAGCTGAGCCTCCTGCTGGCCTCCTCACCTGCTTGAGGAAGTGGCAGGAGGAGGGAGGACATTGGGCTTTTGCACACCCAAGGCCTGGGAAGCAGAAATGCCTTGACAGCACTGGGGCCTCTGAGAACCTGTCCTCAGTGGAGGACCTGGATGACTTCCCATTGCCTCAACAACCCTCCCATCTACAGTGTCCTCTCATTCACTTATTGGTTGGTGCATTTGTGTAGTTTGGAGCAGCCTCTGGAATTCCTTTGTGAATCATATTTTCTTGATTCCAAAGGATGTGTGTGTGTGTGTGTGTGTGTGTGTGTGTGTGTGTGTAGGGTGAGTCATTTATTTTTTATTTATTTATTTTCTTTTTTGAGACAGGGTCTCATTTTGTGGTTCAGGCTGGCCCTGAGCTCAGCCTCCAACTCACATCACAATCCTCCTGCCTCTGCCTCCCGAGTGCTGGGATTACAGGTGTGAGCCACCATGCCTGCCACTATGGTATGTGGTACTGATTGCTGCTGGGCGTGAGTCTCCACACCCAGTATTGTATGTGGTTACCGGGGATCGAACCTGGGTCCTTGTGCTTGCAAGACAGGCGCTGAAACCACTGAGCTAAATCCCTGGTCCTGGGAGTCACTTATTACCTTGATCAAATTCTATCTAAAATTTACACAAATCTATAAACTTGTTTTGTTTGTTTGTTGGTGCCAAAGATTGATCCCAGGACCTTGATACTTAGCTACAACTTCTGCCTTTTGGAGGGTTTTCAAAGTTGCCCAGAGTGGTGTTGAATCCTCCTGCCTCAGCCCCCTAGAGTGTTAGAATTGTAGGTGTACATCACCTCCCCAGCTCCCATAGAAATCATACATTCACAGGCCTCTCCTTGTTCCTTTCAGTGCTGCCAGGAGAAGTCGCTGAAGGTTGTCCTTGTTGCTAACAGCTTCTTTTTTCATCATTCCATGGGATGAGATAGACTTCAGCTGTCGGCTCCACCCTTATCTTACCCCAGGGACCCGCACCCCAAGAACTACCACTCTGCAAACAGGATCCCAATGTTTTACTAAATAATAATACATTCAGGGATAACTCCTAAGTAGTTGAAACACAAAACATGACATCTGCAAATGTCAGGGGTCTTGAGCAAGAGTCAGAAAACTTCCTGGAAAGGTTAGACAGTAAATATTTTCAGGTCTGTGAGCCATACGATCTCCATCCCTGGGACTCAATTCTCTCATTGTAGCAAGAAACCATGACAGATGTCTGTGGCTATGTTCCAATAAAACTTTATTTACAAAAAACAGACTGCTGGTCCATTGGGGCCTGAAAGATAATGTTTGCTGTCTCAGTTTGGGTCCCAAGCCCAATGGGACAGACACAATGGTGAGATGAGGATTCCAGCTCCAGGTCCTTAGTGACCAGCTGCACATCTTTGGGTAAGTGGATGGCTGCTCCTAAAAGCATGGTGTTTTCCCTTCTGTAAGATTATAGGGGGTGGGTCTTCATCAGAGGATGCAAACTGGCAACCCAAGGTTGCATCTGGCCCACAGATGTGTGTCGTTTGGCCCATGTAGCACGCATGACATTCTGAATTCATTTCCAACATTTCAGATGAGGAGCGTTCATATAAAAATCCAGATTTCTGGCTACTCTTTAAATATCCCAAACCCTGGCACCTCTGGGCCCACATTCCCTTATGGCAGCCTTGGCGCCCCTGTCTGGTAGCTCTGGCGGGGCTACACTTTGGAACACAGCAGCCGCCTGCCGGCCTATTTCAGCCACTTCTGCTGCTGCCTGACTTCTGAACATTTGGGCTTTTAACCCCATAAGATCCCCCCATGCTTTTGAATTTAGTAATTCAGTGTTTGTTGATTAGCCCAGCTGGCTGCGCAGTTATTTGGGGGTGGGTGTTTGGGTCTTTCCCATTTCTTGTCATTGCTGAGGAAGAAGCACCACCCTATGCTAAGCCAGACAACACCTTCCGCCCCTGCCTGGGTCTCCAGTTGGTTTAGGCTGGTTGTGCAGCTGCTTCAGTGAATCAGAGAGGCTCTCAGGCTTGGCTTGGAGTGCTGCGCAGAGATGTGCCTTCCTCTGCTAGCAGTGGGAGCTGACTTGAAGCGGAGGCTGCTTCGGCACTTTTGTTACCATAACTGAGATGTACTCTCCCCCAAGGACTACTGACAGTCATAGTGCTGACTTACTGATCCCCTGCTCCTCGGAGAGGGTAGCTGGTGCTTGTCACACTGTCCGCTGGAGTTGCCCAGTGGGATAACTCTCCAGTTTCCCTTAGTAATCACTGGCCAGATCATAAGCATTGTATTGTCTCCCTTCCATTTTTAAGGTCTTACTTGTCTGCTCTCCTGTTAGGATTTTGGGAAAAAAACCACTTGCAGTAGAATCCTGGTCTGAGGGTCTGCTTCTTAAGGCATCCAACACTGTAAAATCCAATAAATTCCACTGGTATTGAGACCGAGTTTATAGACATTTGTATATGAAAGCATCCTATCTGTTATACAGAGATCTATGTATCTAAATTAATTTTTTGACATTAAATTTGAGACTAATAAAATAGGTAATGCATGCAAATTTCAGAACTGGCAATATCTTTTTTTTTTTTTAATGTGAAATTTCCTTAAATTGTCCAACCAGAATGACTTGGTTAGTTGAGCCTTGGTCTACTGTGGCAGAGAAAGGTCACTCAACCATTGAGTGGAAGGATCTTAGAGGACCCTGCCCACTTATTTCTTCCCAAAATGATTGTTCAGAGAGGTGAAGGAATTTGTCCATCCTCACCCAACTCTTCTGTGCAAGAGCTATGGCTAAAACCTAGTTGCTTGGTGTTTTTACTCTCGACCAGCTTCCTGTGGGGAGCATGTCTGAGAACCCCCAGTTAGGGGAAAACTTATATTTTGAGGATCCTGAAAGTCACACAGTTTTGGGGGCTCTTCTTAAAGAGAAATAACATGAAAGAAAGTAAAAGCACTCAAAATGCTTACAGAAAGATGCTTCTTGACTGCCACCTGGCTTCTTTTCCCAGTAGAACATTCTAGAATGCTTGATACCTGCTGGCACCCAGAGGGGCACAGGCTAGTGAGCAGTCTTGAAAGCTAATCTTCATTCACACTGGTAAGTCCTCTGCTTCCCGGCATTCAGGTCCCTCTGGGGAAACTTTTAGCACATAGCTGAACTGCAGCCTACATAGCTGAGAACTTGAGGCTGGTGTTCCTGAGTCTCTCTCCCAGGTTGCCTTGGTGACCTGGTGTCTTTGATCTCATTCTGGACAGAGGGATTCTTTACCAGGAAGCTTTGGGTTGATGCACGAAGTTGCTTCTGTGAGATGAGGGATAAGAATATTGGGAAGAAGGAATGACTCATGGATCAGGATGGCTTTGCATCCTAGACACTTCCTAATTTTTTGTCTGGCTAAAAGAATATATGACTCTGAAGACCAGGTATCATCCAAGTCTCCTCATGAATCTGTAGTGATCACAATTACTGTAAAATCTCACTTTCTGAGGTCAAGGAGTTGTGTTTGTTTTGTTGTAGTGACCCATCTCCCACCCCAGGGCCCAGAACAGTAGATAAATATTTGTTGCCCAAATGAATGCATTTTTAGGGTGCCTATTACATGTCAGAGGAGCTGGATTAAGAGCTTCATGCATATTATCTCACTTCATCTTCTCACTGGCCTTCCAAAAAGGGCTTTTCTCCTTGTCCCGAGGAACAGTGGAGGCACTATTGTTTAAATGTACCAGGGTCGCAGAACCACAGCACCCCTGCTGGCAGGGATCTTGGTGACTTGCACTCCAAGGTCATTACCCACATTGTTTCCCAATATATATGGGGCATGTGTGATTCCAAGGAGGGAAAGATGGTTAGGGTGGTTAAGAATAAGCTGGGAAAATGTAGAGTCTCACAGTGAGATAGTTATCCCTCCCTGTAACTTTCTTTCTATTCTTTTGATCCCAGGTAAGGAGAGAGATTTGGCCTGAAGTGAGAGTAGCTTACCCACCTGCTCATCTTCATGTTTAAGTAGTGGAGAGTAAGATCCAGGTTTACAATTGTCAGCTGGAACAAGGCAGAGATAGTGTGCATTTGAACACACTTTGTTTTTTTTCTCTTGCAGTACTGAGGATTGAAACCAGAACTTTTGCCTTGAGCTGTGTTCCCAGTGCGTTATTCATTTTCTGTTGTAAGACGTGGTTTTTTTTTTTTTTTCTCAGTTTCAAAGTCAGGTAGGCAGGGTTCACTTTTTGATCCTCCTGCCTCAGCCTTCCAAAGAGCTGGGATTACAAGTGTGGGCCATCACACAAAGCTCCAGTTTATTAATTGTTATGAGTTACCTTCTATGCACTGTGGAGATCTTACCTGGTTTCCACTGGAAGTATCTTTTAAAAATAAATATTAGAACCCTTCTCCACTGGTGGTGGGATTGTAGACTCATACAACCCCTGTGGAGATTCCTCAAAAAGCTAGGATTGGAGGTCCCATTTGACTCAGCCATAGCTCTGCTAGGTATATTCACACAAGAATTAAAAGACTCATATCACAGTGACATATGTGCAGTCATGTTCATAGCAGCTCAGTTTGTGATTGCTACATCCTGGAAACAACCCAAATGTCCATCAACTAGAGACTGGGTAAAAAAGCTGTGGTTCTTCTACAGAATGGAGTTTACTCTGCCATAAAAAATGTTAAGTTTGAATCATTTATACGTAAATGGACGTACCTTGAGGATAACCTAATAAGTGAAATAAATAAGTCACAGATAGGTAAATATCGCATCTTTTCTCTGGTATGAGAAAATAAAGATGTAAACGAGTTCTAGAATTATATGATATATATTGTGAAATAGAAAATACTCAAAGCAAAATAGAGTGAGGGGGGGGAAATGAGATTATAACAAAAAAGAAAAGAAACCAAGTTTATGTATATGGAGGTGGTAGGGTGGGTAGGGCTATGGGAAAAATGAGAATTAAGTTGTGTCATATACTGGTACAAATTCTCATTGTGGAGTGCAATCATGATATGTATATGTAATGTACCAATAAAGATTTCAATAAAAAAGAATAATTTTAATAACATTCAAATATTTGAAATGCCATGTATTATATCATTCAATAATTTTAGTGGTGTCATAGTTATTTTAATAACAGTACAATACAAGAAATATTTAAGTACCTCATAAGTCTTGGGGCAAAGAGGATGATGGGAACAAGGATGTCTGTTCAATTTGGCTCTTGCTGTCTCATAGTGGAGCTGGAAGAGCAACAGTGCCCATCTCAGGCCATAGGTTGTGGGGGTTATCCAGTAGAGGGATGGGGCCCCCAGAACCAGCCTGGGGAAGAGGTGGAAGGCTGGGGCCAGGTTTAGAGAGAAGGTTGGAAAAGAGTCTGGGGAGATCAGAGAGATGCGGTCCCGAGAGTGTGACACTGTGGGGCTGGCGTAGAAGCGAGGGAAAGACAGAGGAGGACAGTGCTGAGAGCAGGACACGTGGGGGCTGCTCACGGGACCAGAGGACGCTGAAGCAATTGCCCACGTGCCCATGTGTCTTTTCCATGATGCACACCTTCTTATTATCTCTTTTCTTTCTCTCTCTCTCTCTCTTTCCCTTTCCTCTTCTCCTTCTTCTTATTCTTTGCTGTACTAGGTATTGAATACAGGGCCTTCGCACTAAGCTACAACCCCAATCCTTTTGGATAAAAAAAATTTTTTTGAGACAGGGTTTTACTAAGTTACTAAATTTCCCTGGCTGGGATCAAACTTTCAAATTTCCTGCCTCAGCCTTCCACAGTGCTGAGATGACAGGCATGCACCAGCCATCGAACATGGCTACCATGAAGTGTGTTAAAGACAGTTCAACCCAGCCCAGGGAAGCCCATATTAGCATTTCTCAACATAGGCCCCAATGTCCAGGAAGACTTCTTTGTATTTGATAGTGCTCTGTCTGTGCTCTGAATACACAGTAATATCTTCCTTAATGGTGATGTACAGATGGCATATGTGTGAGTAATGGGGGGTTCCCTAGGCAGTAAATTCCATTTCTATTTTAAAAATTAGGACATCAAGGAGCTCTTGTTGAAACCAGCAGGTCTACTCGTACGTAGTTGATCTACCAAATTTTAACACATCAGAAACCACCCACGAGTCTTATCTTATGGGTCCTAGACGTCAACCTGAATTTCTTGTCACTGTGTCATTGATTAGAAAGGATAAAGCAGTCCTGTTCTTCATTCAGGCTTTGCATGTCTGCTTGTATAAAACTTGGTGCAGCTCACACGAGTTCCGACCCATTCACAGGCAGGCAGAGCTCAGCATATCTGCTTGGTGCATACTGATGGCATCATGACCCTACTGCCAGGTGCATAATAACAAGTAAACTTATAACATCTTAGGTCCTGACAATATTGTCTTGCAGATATATTATATTTTTCCTAAGTTAAGAATGCTTCTTCTTTTGGTTCTATAAATATGACAAAGAAGGTGATTAGGGTTAGGTTCTGAAGGCATTTGAACTTGGGAGATTCCAAGTTACTTCTCTTTGGAGTTTTCAGGTCAGTGTAGTTGAAGCCTATGTTGAGGTGGCAAAGTGAGTTGCATAAGAACCAAACCAAGGTCACCTTGGTGTCTAGGTGAATCAGAAGTTTCTTGTTACTGGATAACCACAGTGGACAGGTGGACATAATTTATACATCGGATGCTGAAGCCAGTTTAGGAATGGATTGGAATCTGGGCCAGCCGTAGGCAGATTTTGCTGTGAAGGGCCAGATGGTAAATAGTTTTGGTTTTGCAGGACGTATAATCTGCTGTGATTATAAAATTGTGCTCCTGTAACACAAACGCAGCTACAGACAATATGTAAAAGAGTGACCACAGCTTTGTTCTAAGAAAAATGATTTGTGGACCCTGGAACTTGACTTTCATATAGTTTCATGTATCACGAAATATTGTTCTTCTTTTGATTTTTTTAAACTATTAAAAACACAGAAGTGATTCTTATCTCATGAGCTGTACTTTATGTAGAACTCTGAATTTTACATTGCTTTCACTAATTGAAACAGCTCCGTGTTGGTGATAAACATGGAAGTTTGGGGGAATGAGGTTGAAAGAAGGAAGGGCCATAGGAAGGAAGGAAGGAAGGGAGGGAGGAAAAAGGGAGGGAGGGGTGGAGGGAAGGAGGGAGAGAGGGTGGGAAGGACTTCATTTCATGGCAGTGTCCAATTTCTCCACCAGGCTTGTGGTTATGTGGACTTCCACTTTATAACTATTTGCAAAATTCTACATTTATAACCCATGCCTCTTTGTAAGCATATGTTTGAAAACAAGTAAAGTGAATTAATATATATAATATAAAATTAAATATATAATTAATCATAAAA